>JAOXYD010197685.1:0-22807 GCA_028565735.1 Pinacopodium congolense | reverse complement strand
GTATTCACTCATGTCACTCAAGTGTATAAGGGTTATGTTTCACTCAAAACTTCCTCTAAGAGACTACACTACCATAAGCTTGTTAATTCACCCATTTTCAACTACTTAGAGTACATGCCATCATGGATCAAAAGTGTTTTTACTAAGGGTTGTAATTGGGCTTCAATTAAGGTCGGGTTAAAAGGGAAAAGGCCACTCTAAAGTAGTCACAAAGCATTAAGGAACATGGGACAATAAAATAGAAATTTTGAGATGTACAAATAGAACATGGTAATATAATTATTCATCACTATCCAACGCTACTGCTTAATCTTTTTCTTTCTTCACTAAACATAAATGAAGACAATAGTAGCAACAATTAACAGCAATAGAATATATGTACCTCTAAAGTATCTCAGAATAGAAAACAAAACAATAGTCCCTATATCATCAAATACTTAGTACTTTATTTAGCTTGTGATAAGGTAAGGCTAAAAGGTTTTAAGGCTTTCAATGCAAGGTGATTAATTAAGAAATAAGCAAGGTCAGAAGCTTAAAGGGGGTAGCAAGGGAGAAATGACTTGGTAGGTCATTTAAGATAAAAGGGTTGAAAATAAAGAAAGCCTTTACCATTTACGTATCACATACAATTAGTAGTATCAAATAGGTTCAAAGAAAGTTCTGAAAGTAATCCATAGAAAAAAGCATCACACACAACAAGGAATATAGATGACTATGATATGAAGTCATATAGTGTGTTTAAATGAAAATCTTCAAAATTCCATACATTTCCTCATCACTCAGGCATTAGTTATTAACTAAGTTTATGCACCTGACTACTTCAATCAATCCATATGGTTGGCTATCCTCTCAAATAACCTAATCCAATTCACGTATACACCTCAATTATCATTCTAACTACTTTTACAGAGTCATATGGTTCAAAATTCATCAAATTCAACCACAAAAATTAAAAAAAAGCATCCCCGCTAGTTACCAAAAGAGTTGCAACCACTCAAGTGTGTCTCTCTCAACATCAACATCAACATCAACATCAACATCATTCACAATCTCCATCCCTCTGCACGTAATATGAACATTGTCCTTACTATTCCAAGATTCACATGCAAGCATAAAGGGTAGGGAAAAGAAATAACTTCCTTAAAAAAGGATCATCTAACTCTTAGCCATCAACCATGCAGAGCCTATAGAAGAAATCAAAAGAAACACAATTGAAAGCAAAGCATTAAACTTAAAGAAACATATATGAAATAACTAAAAAGAAAACATAAAGAACTACTATACCACTGAGAATAAACATTGTTCAAGAAGGAGAAGATGGCGAATCATAGAGGGTAAAGCACTCTTTTGATTCATACATAAATCTGGGCAAGTAAAACCTGGCACATTGTCCATTTACCTTAAACTATTGTTCATTTGATCTCTTCACCTCAAGAACTCCAAAAGGATAAACTGGAAACACCTTAAATGGACCATAACACCTCGACCTAAGCTTTCCTGGAAAAAGGCGAAGACATGAGTTTTAAAGCAATACCTAGTCGCTTACCTAAAAGTCTCGGTGGAGAAGCTTTTTATCATGCTACTTCTTCACACGCTCCTTATACAGCTTTGAATTATAATATGCATCCAAATAGAACTTCTCAAGCTTATAAAGCTACATAAGTATCTTGGTACCTGCAAAAGACAAATCAAAGTTAAGGAATTTAGTTTCTTAATATGTATGTTGCCCTAACTCCACTAGGAGATGACAAGACATTCCATACACTATCTTAAATGGTGACATGCCTATTGGTGTCTTAAAGGTGGTCCTATATGCCAAAAGTGCATCATCTAACCTTAAAAACCAATCGTGTTTAAAACCATTGACATTTTTCTCTAAAATTTTCTTAAGCGCTATGTTTCAAATTTCAACCTGCCCATCAATTTGGGGATGGTATGGTATATTGACCTTGTGGGTCACTCCATACTTAGCCAAATGAGAATCAAAAAGTTTATAGAAAAATACCTCATCACTAATGGTAGGCCTAGGTGTTTCAAAACGTGTAAAAATGTTCTTTCTTAAAAACCTGACCATAACCCTAGGTTGATTTTTGGGCAATGGCACCGCTTTTAACCATTTGTTAACATAATCCACTACAACCAAAATATATTGATTGGAGTCAGACTTATGGAATGGTCCCATGAAGTTATTGAAAACCTCACAAACTAGTATGTTAGTCAATAGTATATCATATCTCCTATTGATATTCCTGATCCTTTGGCACCCATCACAAGATTTGACAAATGCATATGCATCCCTAAACATGGTACGCCAATAAAAATCACACAATAGGACTTGATGAGCTATCCTAGATGTACCATAATGTCCACTAGCCTCTCTAGCATGACAGTGTTGTAACATAGAGGACATATCCTTATAAGAAATGCAACGGCTAACAATTCCATATACTTAAATCTTAAACAAAAAAGGATCATCCCAAAGATAATGTCTTACCTCACTCAAGAATTTCTTCTTTTGGGAATAAAAAAAATCAGGGGGATAGATATTACCAGCAAGGTAGTTCACAAAATCTATAAACCAAGGAGTGGCTAACATAGCTAGCAGATGCTCATCAGGAAAGGTCTCCTACATGTCCTTCTTTAATGCACTCTCCATGGCAACTTTATCTAAGCTTGATAGGTGATCAGCTGCAAATTTCTCTGCTCCATTCTTATCCCTCAATTTGATGTCAAACTCTTGAAAAAGCAACACCCAATGAATTAGTCTAAGTTTGGCATAGGATTTTGTCATTAAGTACTTTAATGTTACATGGTCAGTGTAAACATTGACTTCAGGCAAAACCAAATAAGATTTGAATTTTTCGAAGGCAAACACAACTTCTAACATCTATTTCTCCAAGGGGGGTTTAATGGCGATGTGCACTGTTCAAAGTCTCGTTTGCATAAAAAATAGGATGGAATAGCTTATCTTGTCTCTGGCCCAAAACACACCCACTTTATAATCACTTGCATCAAACATTAACTAAAAAGGAATAGACCACTCAGAAGATACAAGAATAAGGCTAGTCACCTGCTTATCCTTCAACAGTTGAAAAGATGTCATGCATTTCTCATAAAAAAGTGAAAAAAACATCTTTTTTAAGCAATTCAGTCAAAGGTCTAGCAATCTTTGAAAAAAATTTTATAAATCGACAATAAAAATCAACATGGCTTAAAAAACTCCTAATAGGTTAAACATTATATGGGGGTGAAAGTTTATTAATTACATCAATTTTTTTTTGGTCTACCTCAATACCCTTGCTAGAAATCGTATGACCAAAAACTATGCACTACTAAACCATAAAATGACATTTTTCCTAGTTAAGAACTAAATGAGTATCCTCACATCTAATCAAAACTTTCTCTAAGTTTTTTAAACTTGCATTAAATGAAGTACTGAACACAGAGAAGTGATCCTTGAAAATTTCAATGTAAGATTTTTGTATATTAGAAAAAATAGTCAACACGCATCTTTGAAAAGTATTCGGAGCATTCCATGTGCCAAAAGGCATGCTTCTATAAGAAAAAGTACCATATGGACATGTATAAATAGGTTTCTCCTAATCTTCCAATGCTACTGAAATCTGCAAATAGCCACTATATCCATCTAAAGCACAGTAAAAATCATGTCTAGCTAACTTCTCGATCTTTTGATTAATGAAAGGAAAAGGAAAATGATCCTTCCTGGTGGAGTCATTTAACTTCCTATAATTAATATAGATTCTGCACCCAGTCACATTCCTAGTGGCTATCGGCTTATGTTTATCATTCTCAACAATAGTAGTGCCTCCTTTCTTTAGCACCACCTGTATAGGACTTACCAAGTCAGAGTCTGAGATAGGATAAATACTACCTGCATCAAGAAGTTTCACTACCTCATCCTTGACAGTGCCCTTCATATGTGGGTTAAGTCTCCTAAGGGGTTTCACTAATGCTTTACTTCCATCCTTCATGAAAATTTAATGCGTGAAAAAAGAAGGGCTTATACCCTTTATGTCTACATTGAACCACCTAATGGCTTTCTTGTGGTCCCTTAATACTCTCAACAACTACTCTTCCTTGGCACCTGACAATTAAGAAGAAATGATAATAGGTAAGTGCTCAGGTGGGTTAAGAAAAGAATACTTTAAATGACTTGGAAGAGGTTTTAATTTGAGAGAAGGAGGCTCTTTAATTGAAGGCTTTTGTAAAGGTTTGGTTGGTCATTGTAGAGGCTCATATGCTCTATAATATGTCCAAAATGCCTGCTCTATTTCAGCTCCAATGTCCTCCTACTCGTTCTGTAACTCCTCGTCTAACTCTTCAAGCATAACTTTCACTTTTGCTTCCCCTTCAAACAAATCTATACAAACAAAAGAAGAAAAATTAGAATCAAGAGAATAAACATCAATAAAATTACATTAGTCAAAAGAATAAGTAGGACGCTTCATCGCATTGAACACATCAAACATAATCTTTTCATCTTGAAATCTCAAGATGAGCTTTCCTCTCTGCACATCGATGACGGTCCGTGCAGTGGTTATGAAATGTCTTCCAAGGATAATGGGGATATCTCTATCTTACTCGAAGTCAAGGACTAAGAACTCTATAAGAAAGATGAACTTCTCCACCTTGACTAAAAAATCTTCAATGATTCCCCTCGGGTGTGTGATAAACATATCTGCTAATTTGAGTGAAATTATGGTGGGCTTGGGCTACGCCAATTGTAGCTTCTTGAAAATAGAAAGAGGCATTAAATTTATACTTGAAACCAAATCCATCAAAGCCCTATTAATAAGTAAATCATCAACAGCACAAAGAATAGTGAAACTTGTTGGATGCTTAAGCTTTGGTGGCAACTTATTTAGCAAAATGGTTGAACACTCCTCATTCAGCTTCACAATTGCATGTTCTTCAAGCCTCCTCTTATTAGATAAAATTCTTTTAAAAATTTAACATATTAAGGCATTTGTGTAATAGCTTCCACAACAGGAATGTTGACATACAATTTCAAAAAAAGGATTAAACTGCTTATCTAAATGCATACCTTTCAATCTCTGAAGATATAGGATCCTTAGTCTTAAAGGATTTGTAATGGGATCCACAAATAATCTAGGACGCTCCTCCTTAGCAGCCGATGCTTCCTTTTTCTCCTTACTCACTCTTTAACTCTCTTCTTCATCATTATACTCCACTACTTCATTCTTTTACATCTCTTTAGCTTCATCGAGCTATCTACCACTTCTCACTGTAATTGCCTTCTTATGTTCCCTCAAATTAGCTTTTGTAGTACTAGGAAATGACCCAAGCGGTCTCTCTTTTAGCAAACTAGTAATTGGACTCATTTGGCTTTCCATATTCCTGATAGACGACTCTTGATTTGTCATCTTAACCTCGGTGTTGGATATGTACTTTGAGAGAAACTTTTTAAAGTTGGATTTTTCTACTGCCATAGAACTGGTGGCCTTGAAAAAAGGAGGTGGCTGCCTCTGAATGTTAGAAGGTTGTGTTGCTTGATCGTTCCTCTAGGAAAAGTTGGGGTGATCCGTCCACCCTGGGTTATAGGTGCTAAAGAAAGGATCCCCTCTCTATTTATTAAACTTGACCACATAATGGGCCTCTTCTTGCTCTTGAGCACAAGGATTTCCCACTTGACATTCTGAAAACTAATGTGAATCTCCACCATAATGCTCACACATAACACAACTCTTCAATGATGAACTTGCTCCATCATTTACACTGTACATCAAATTATCTAACTTTCTTGTAAACACATACATCTGAGCTGATAAAGTTACTATATTGTCCACAATATGCACATCAGTAAGTCTTATATGATGTCTGTTTGTATGATATTGAAACTGCTAGTGGCCATCTCATCTATCAATTTATAAGCCCGATCTAGGATCTTTCTTATCAAACGATCTCCAGCTACTGCATCAATAGTGCTTATGGTTGAAAGAGTCACTCCAGTAAAAAATGTGTTCACCTGATGCCAAGTAGTGAACACATGGCTAGGGCACTACACCAACATATATCTGAATCTGTCCCATGACTTGTATAAGCACTCATTCTCATATTGTGTGAATGAAGTGATCTTGTTCTTTATTTTGACAGCCTTGGTAGGCGGGAAAAATTTAGCTATGAATAATCTCATCAACTCATCCCAAGTGGTAATGGACCGTAATTGCAATGAAACCAACCAAGCCCTAGCCTTATCCCTGACTAAAAATGGACAAAGCCTCAATTTTACCGCATTGTACGACACCCCATCCTTCATAAACAGGTCACAAATATCCAAAAATGTCTCCAAGTTTGTGTTTGGATCCTCTAAAGGCAATCCACCAAACTAAGATGTGCCGACTATGCAAGTGATACTGTAAGGGATCTCAAAGTTAGCCACTATAATCATCGGCCTTAAAATGTAAGGTAGAGGCCTACTGTTGTGTCATATAGTTAGATCCATCATAGTCAATTCTCTTCCTCTATCAAGATGTAGCATAATCTCTTCTTCTCGAAGTGCCATCTCTACAAATTGCTATTTATTTTTCTATTTTTCTGGAACCTCTTCTTCGGCCTTACTACTCTAAGCCAACCTTGATTCCTTTCTTAACTTGGGAATAGTTTTTTTCAATTTCAATATCCAATGGCAAATTCTCGGACTTCTGAACATGAGTGTGCATAAACCAAAGAAAAAAAATTAAAAGGAAGCAACAAAAGCACTAAAAACTAGAAACAAAAACTCTAAAGAAAAACAAGCAGAGGTAAGCAATCAACTTTTAAACAACCTAAATAAATGAACAAATTACTAAACAGGAAATAGACCTGAGAAAAGAAACATCGTCTAACCTAATCACTCAAAATTATGACTATTCCCTGACAACTTTGCAAAAAACTTTTTGTAAGTCTAATTAAAACAACGTATATATGAAAATATAACCTAGATCAAGCAATTGAGGCAAACTCACCTCGTCAACAAGTAATATAAAATGAAGTAAAACTGAGTATTTTGCCCAAGGGAAATTCAAATACGCAAGCGAATTAACTCAATGATGCACAATTAACTCAGAAATCTAGAATTTGATTGATTTTAATAATACATGAAACATGCAAGATAAGGAAATATGTTAGATGCAAGAAGAACAAAATGCAATGACACTTGACTCAAGAGACAAAAATAGCTAAGACTTGGAGCTTAATTTGGGCTAGGTTTCATAAATTTGACAACAATGGATTTGTTTAGGACTTACCTCACTTAAACAAGTTATAGACATCCCTCTTCTCTTATATTGTTAATGAACCTACTTAGTCCATAGATTACATGGAATACAAGGCATTAAAAACTAGAGGCCTAAGATTAATGTTTTTAATTCTAGGTGTCCTCACATAAGATCAAAAGGCTTGGTCCACTCTTAGGTTCAATTACGTTTCTAGATTGATTTTTGGGTAAAAAAAGTTCGAATGATCATGAAATTCATTATCCTAAAGCTAAAATCTAGGTGATCAAGCTAAACTAAGGCTTAACAAGCATTCAATCCATCAAATAAAAACAAATTCAAAAAACATGTTTCCAACCCAAATCAATCCATATCCTCCGCCAAAAGTGATAACTCAGACATATTAATCAAAGGAACACAATAGATGATCAAAATATGCATATCCATTGATTAATCAACAAAAATAGAATATTCACAAGCTATAAAGCTATAAACGCAATATAGAAATCTAAAAGTAAGATGGCCACTCCCTTAATAATTATGAAAAATTTATTCACTCGAAAGCTCTAAAAACAAACTACTAAAACTAGAAAAATAAACAAACTCTTAATAAAACTCTCAGCAAGATAATAAACTGACTATGATGATGATGATAACCAGATTCTAATGGTGGAAACTCGACTCTGATGATGATGAGGTGACTCGGATGATGAAAACTATGTATCACTCTCTCTCTATTGTCTCTCCTCTCATGAATACGTCTGTCTTTACCCTTTTTATTCTTAGGATTATTTACAATAAATGAAATGTAGAAGTTGAAGAACAAAATGTGAGAAATAAAGCTGGAGCTGGTAGGTTCGATCGACTGATTCTTGCTTGTGGTCTTCATTCGGTCGATCGAAAAATTAATAGTGAATATTTCAATCGACTGGTGTCAATTCGGTCAACCGATCCTTATTCAGTTGATCGATGCTGATATTCAGTCGACCGAACTCTGCTCGTTTGACCACTGTATATTTGAGTCTTCTTTATGCTCCGCAACAAGCTCTAATTCGGTTCAAATCTCCACACATGCACCAAAACCAATATACACTTGAAATTAACAATAAAAACTTTATATTAGTGTAATTCAATTACCAAATGGATAAAAACATAATGAAATATGCAATATAAAACAATGTAAAATACCCATTAACAATATCATTGACATTTTTCCTTTTGATTTAAGTTATTTTGACGATTTAAGATGTTATATGCTTAATTAATCATATTTAATAACATTTAACTATGATTTCTTTATATTTTAGATGTTGGACAGATGATGAGGATTATAATTTACAATGTATAAAATGTATATTTTCAAGGTGAATTGCAACTTATTTTAATCATTTTCATATTTTATTTATTTTTAAAAGAAAAAATCAATAAAAACGAAGTGAAAATGAAATGAAAAAAAAAGAAAGTAAATTGTGCTCAAAAATTAAAAAGTGAGCAATTTTTTCATTCATTCCACTGAATTTGAACCAAATGGTAGAAGTTAAAGAGTGGTGTTAGTAGCTAGCTAATGTAAGGTGGTTCATTTGAGTAACCAGAGTTGTTCACGACAAAATATTCATCTTCATATAAAAAGATTCTTGACTTCTCAACCAAGCCTTAAAAGCTCATTTTTGTGTTTATGATTTGACCTTTAACAATAAAAGGCATGATTTTGCTTAAAATTTGATTCATTTTGCTTTGTGAATGATTATTTTACATTTACAAGTGACTTTTGCAATATAGGTTGAATTTTAAAAGAATATTAAGTCATTTTAAGTTGTCTACATGTTTGATTAATCATCTAACATTTTAAAGATTTGTTTGATGATTAAATGATTAAGGAAAAGTTTCAATGATATTATTTGATGAACTGGTTATTTTTCCTTTGATTATATGTTGTTTTGAAGTTGAAGATAGATTTATTTTCTTGAGGACAAGCAAAATTTTTAGTGTAGGGGAGTTGTTATGTACATAGTTTGTAGTGTTTTCCATGGTAATGTGATGCACATTTACCACAAAATTTGTGTTAAAATGTTTAATTCATAGATTGAACATTAATTTAAGTGAAAATCAATAAAAATATGAAGACTAGAGCAAAAATAGGAGTTAAACAACAGTATTAAGTAGGTCCATGTTTAAGTCATTAAGGCCTGCATTTAACTCAGCTCTGGGACCTAAATGGTAGTAGTAAAATGGCATCATTCAACTCCTTTTCAAGTGCTGTTTAAGTAGTAGTTGAGATAATTCTAGTTGGATCTTCCTCCTAATTGGTTTTAAGTTTCTACACTTTCTTCCAACTTATAGAAGACATATAAATGAAGCCAGAGAAGGTAATTTCAAACAACTTACACTAGATTTAGGCTGCCAAAATTTGATCTAGCATATATTTTTCTTCAATCTCTAAGTTAGGATTTTCTTTTTGTTTTCTTTTCTAACATTGTATTTTTGGATTTTAGGTTATTGTTAAGGATTTCTAGATTTTTCAAGTGTGATCGAAGGCTACCATTCACTTTAGAGCATCATTTGGTTCAATCTAAACCCTTTAACCTCTTGATTCTTTCACTTTATTCATACATATGTAAGACCATGTCGAATCTAGTTGAATCTGATTGTTTTGTGTTATATATAATGTTTTAATAATATTTTTTGTTATTGAAGGATTGTTAAACAAATTGATTAAGTTCTTAACCCATGTTAGATGGTAATCTTTGATATTTTGAATGCTTAAATCTATCTTGAATTAGCCACTTAAGATAAAATTGTTAAATGATTAAGGATCTAACTATTGTTAACTTTAATCATTAGAAAATCAGTAAAAAACGTGATTTTAATTAATGATTGAAAAAAATTGGATTAATCGTGAGAATCTTAGTCTCAATATAAGGATTTTAGGATTAGAACTTCTTGAACTTTAAGCCTACGCCTAGTGTTAATGAATGACCAAACTTTAATTTAGGTTAATTAGAGATATTGCATTAACTTAACCATATTATTGTCTTGATTTAATGAAGACCGTAGATTAGATATTCTAGTCACTTCATAACTCAATTAAATCATTTAAACCCTAAACCTTAGCTAGTTAATAATTTTTAAAGGAATTGGAATCCTATGCATTACTGGAGGTTTTTAGGTTAATTTAGTAGTTTTAACCCTTTTATTTTAGCAATCTTGAGCTTCCCTAGATAGTTGGGATTTGAGTGACCTAGTACTTACATTAATTTCCTATGGATTTGACATTCCAAAGTCTTTAAAATACTCCACTTTATTACTTGTTAACCGGTATACTTACCACGATAGTTGGTTTGGAAACTGCATAAAAAAAGTGTGATTAATTGCTTAATTTGATATTTAATTTAGGTAAATTATATTAAACCAATCAACTCAAAAAGATGTGAAAAGCATCATTAAAATCTTGCTTAAGGTTCAAGACTAACTCATACACAAAGTTTCATCAAATAGGTCAGGAGGAACCCTTATACTCTTCCTTTAAATGGTTGAAGAGGAACTCTTGAAATGAAAATTGAACTTTTATATTTCTAGCTTTCAAAGTCAGCCCCCAAATTCAAGCTGTTAAACTCAATTCAAGAACATATAACTTACATAATAGCTTGATTAAAAACAATGCTTAAAAGGGCTCAAAATGAAGCTCATGTAACATCAACACTTAATGCATTCTGTAATGCTCATTCAATGCATTTCTTAACCTAAATTAATTTTGAAGTTGTTTAACAATCCAAAATAACTCAAATTTTATCTATCATAGGTTAAGAGTAACCTATTAAGAATGTTTTTATTGCAAAGAGGAGCCTTTGTCATAAACAACAATTAACACAGTCAAATTCCCTAATATAAAGCACTAATCACACCTTAATGGTGTTTCAACTAAACCACAATAATAATGAAGTTTGTATACATTCTAGCTATAAGAAATTAATTGAATTAACTTCTTAGAACCTTAATTAACTAGAATAAAAGTTATTTAAACAGCAAAAATGAAAGTTAAAGCATACAATAACAAAATTAAACAAATAAAACACAAGACCTATCAACG
Source organism: Pinacopodium congolense (assembly GCA_028565735.1). Lineage (NCBI taxonomy): Eukaryota > Viridiplantae > Streptophyta > Magnoliopsida > Malpighiales > Erythroxylaceae > Pinacopodium > Pinacopodium congolense. The sequence goes on along the minus strand of JAOXYD010197685.1, from coordinate 11,485 downwards.
GAGCTATATTTCACTTCCAGCTTAAAGATAAACATTTCTAAGCTTTTAAATAGTACAAAATCAAGAAAACTATACTCCAAGAACAAATGAAAGAAAAACATATTAGAGAAATTATAGCATGAAATAATAATATAATCAACAACAATAAGAGTTATCAAATATGCAGTATTTCAATTTTAGTTAAAAACCCATCATTTATAAACATTCTAATAACAAGAAAACAAACTAATCAACCTTTTAGGAGATATTAGACTCTTAAAAATAATTATTAGAACATATATATTCATATATATATGTGCTTAGGAGGATTATGGAGATGGGAATGTTTTTGTAGCTTTTGGAGTATAAAAATTCGTTAAAGACCAAAGTATAAACTACCTATTGAAGTGCAAGTTTTTGAAGCATTAATTGACCAATTATAAAATTGTTGACCAATGGACCTGTGAACTGACTGTTGATCGGTAAATCGATGTCCTTAAAATTGACACAGGGAATGATTAGTAGTAGAATGGTTGACCGATTAAAGCTAAAGCAAACTTGTAGATTTCAAAACATGTATTTAATCCATTCCAAACAAAAATTTTCAACACCATTTTAATCTAAACAAATTTCAAATCATTCCTTGAGTCAAATGTGATAGCAAGACAAATAAATTAAGATTGACAACATAAAATGCATTGGTTTATGACAAATTAAACTACACTTTGAAACTTTAGTATTTAAAAATACCTCAGACAAGTTTAAAAAAAATATTTTGAACATGTTTCAATAGCCACATTGATTCAATCATCATAAACAAAAAAAATTTCCCTATCTTAAGAAAATTGAAAGCTTGGTAATTATTCCATTAGTTTTCAAAATTTTAAGAACATTTATAACAATTCAAAAAGCCAAAATTCATACCATATTTTAAAGTAAACACATCTTAAACACATGAACAACATTCTAAACCACTTTGACTCATCAGGAGGCATACTTTAATACAATTCATTTCATTACCCCTTTATTATGAAACATTGTGCCTATATGAAATTCTAAATCAATGCCTAACATGTCAATTCCTTATACAAATTAAATCAAATTATACTACTTCAATTAAAAAATTTTAGGTTATCATAAAAGTTTGATATGACAAAGTGTGTCCCTTTTGAAACATCGATTAAGATCAAGAAGACTAACATACTTAAACACATTCCTAAAGGCTAGTCAAACGTGTTGTTTTTTCTTGATCTTCACTTCAACTCCTCAATGCTTACTGTAATTTTCATTTTCTTCATGAATGCACTTCTTAGGCCCCTATACATGTTCTTGTACTTTTTCCATCATCCTATCTTTTAATGACATAAGAAAACAGTAATAAGAATATTTTGTCATTGTCAAAACAACTAATTAAATCGTCCCTTGGTTTAAAAAAATAGAACAAAGTCATTTTTTTATAGTTTTTGAGTTTTTAGTTGTAGTTTTTGTATTTTGAGCAAGAAATTGAGTTTTTTTGGCCTTAATTCATGTGGAATTGATTTGTGTCGGATTACAAAAGCTTTTAAGTGATTTGCTATAATGTTAATTTTTTTTATCTTGATATGTTTTTGAACTAAAGATGTTGAGATTAATTGTGTGAAAACTTTAAGGTGTAAATCTCTTTTTACAAATTAGGTATTTAAGATTTATAGGATTGGATTGATTTGAAAAGGTTCTTCTTCACCTTTAAAGAAGATTTATAAAAAATAAGTTACTTTTCAACTTAGCAAAAGAAGATTATGATTTTTAAGTGTTCCTCTTCACCCTTAAGAGATTTTATACAATGACAATTTTCACAAGTATTCAGACAATAGATGTAGCCAAAATAATTATTGCCATCTTACTATAAAAATTAGGTTATGCAACTTCTCTTCCTTATCCCCTTACAATATTTGCTTATGCATTTATCTTTTATTCATATTATGATCATTTGGCATAATAATATTTATTTTTTCTATATTGAATTGTTGTTAGGTACTTTACTCATCACAAAAATTGGATTAGGCATAAACTTTGAATTTTTTAATTAGTAAATTCTCCTTTCTTGTTAGGTGACATTGGGCTTAACCTATTCAAATGATTACTCCTTCTCCTATTCAGTGATAATTAAATACTCTTAAATCATATCCCTTTTTGCCAACATTAAATTGATATTACATGAAGCATCAAAGCATAGAGAGATAACTTGCTTCCTTTATTCCAAAACTCTATTACATGAGAGGGATTGGTGAAGTTATCTTAGGACACTAATTAATAGTCTAACTTAACCTCTAAACTTTATAGTAAGGTGAGCCAATGTCAATCTCGCATAAAATTACTTAATCCTTACCTTTTTAATGTTGAACTAAAATTCTTAGTTTATTAAATTTAAATAAATAAAAAGTAATTCTAATTATATTAAAGTAATTAAAACAAGAGAATAAAATATAGCAAAGTATATAACAATAATAGTAAAAAAAGTAGAAGATATTTTTAGGTCTTGCAAAAGACAATTGATAATCAAATATACGTAAATTATGTTTTAACTAAGATGTTAACCTATAGACATAAAAAAAACTATTATGTCATAAGCTCCTTAAATTGTAAGCAAATCCAACAAGCTTTGAAATGCCTTTAACAAGCATAATAATCTAGAATAAGCTCTCTAGATTCAATCACTTGGTAGGATTAAGCAGTAGAGAACAATTAACTTAAGCCACAATTAAATGAGTATGGATCAAGTAACTTAAAGAAATAAAAACCTAGATTAATAGATTAATTTTTAATTATAATTTAAATTAGCCTAATGCTAATTGGGGCATTAACTCGTGACAATTACTAAAAATAAGCCCATACCTAACATTCAAACTAGAAACTATAAATATAGTGATGAAGCCTATAATATAACTCCTAGTTCTTAATATTTAATCTAAGTTTTGATTCAATATCAATTGGCATAACTTGTTCCTTCTGAACACCTTGATTAAGCACCAAAGAATTTCTTGTTACTATCTTATAGTATTCATCTCTATTTGGTAATAAATAAAGCAGTCATACTTTTTTTAATTCCTCAGATGTTTCATAAAAGAGGCTTTCTAAAGTCCCCCAATAACCAAGCTTAACATCAATTACTAAGGATCCAATAAATCAAACACTTACCCCTTCAAATATGTCAATTGGGCAAATGTGTCTATAGTGACTAGGATGGATATCTCATAACTGAAAATTAACAATTCACCTTGCCACTTCTGCAAGTCTTTTCATTATTGGGAGCAGGACTAAGAAGAGTGGTTGGGACTTCTCATTTGTACTTTGGATACCCGTATACCAATCAAAGAGTGTTGAAGTTACTAATTCCTAGAAAGTGAAGAAGGTTAAGGACAAAGAAATTATTGGAGTTAACATAACATTTTTATCTAATACCAACATGCACAATACCTATTAAATCCCATTCATATCTCACAATGACATTCCCCTTATCCCTTCAATATCTTCCAACCCAAAAGAAATTATCCTAATATATTAAAATTAACAAAAAAATAAAATGAAATGAAAGAACTCATATAGAATAACAAAATAGAGATAAGGGAAATTAAAGATTCAATAATCAACTAACAATTTTCAAAGGTGTGCACAAATATCTCAAGATCAATCCAAATGCAATAACATGTGAACAAAGGAGAAAACAACAAAAAAATGGCAAAAGGATTACTGAAGGTAAGATATTTTTCTATCTAGAACACTAATTATAAGAGTATTCTCAAATATAAGATTAAAGAAAGCCAAAAATCCATAAAAAAAGAAGAAAAAAAAAAGAAGAAGAATGAGTGGCTTTAAATAATGGGAATAAAAGTGACATCCTAAGTCTATATCACATTCTTAAATACTTAACCTTTAGGGTTTTAAATTTTCTTGGAGTAAAAGGACTTGAATTCATTCGAATCCAATTATGAAACACTTTTAGGACATTAATGGCATTTAGCAATATCATCAACAACACCTTGACAGCAATTTTGAAACACTTTTACATGTTAATTAATTGATTTATTTGAGCTAAATATCAAACCAATGCAACAATCTCTTCATTGGAATTCTCAAGGGGATGATAAGTTATAGAAACTCTATGTACCACCTATTACTTGAAAAAGGAAAGATTTAATTGTCTTATTGCAAAAATGTTTCCCTTAGTATTTGATGATAACTCTCGGAATTCTAAACCTAGTAAAGATGTGTAATTTCTTAACCACTTTAGAATGTTGCCACATCTTTGAATCTAGACATTGTAGGTTATTATGTAGTTAGATGTAAATTTAAGATCGTACTATATTGACCTATAATTTAAGTAGTATAAGACGTAAGACCTTGTTTGCATCTACAAATTAACATCTTAGCTAGAACAAAATTCATATACTTTTAATGACCAATTTTAATCCTTAAATCTAAAAAAATATCTTCTACCCAACATTACAGTGTTGTTATCTGTTTCTTGTCATTTTGTTTTTTTGTTCATTAATATTAATTTTGTTAGTTATAGATTCTACCTATTTTTTATTTCATAAAGCGAGGGATTACCTATAAAATAATTTTCTTTTGCGCAATGATTGGAATAGAGAAAATCACTAACTAGTGCTATGTGAGATCGACTCTAACTTGCCCTACTACATTGTTAGAAGGTTTATTTAGGTAATGATTATTTGGTGGCTTGTGACAACTATAACAAATTGTTTGCTCCATTGCCAAGGAGCTAGTGTTTATGTTTTGTTATTTCTTTTGTTATTTCTAATTTTATTTTTTGACCCTTTCTCACTTTGCTTTCTATTTCATATGTCTCATATACCTTTAAAATATCAAAGGTTATGAAAACTTGTTGTGGAGAACAAAGGCCTTCTCCTTTCTCCTCTTAATCAATTATCATTTTCTCCTATGGTAATTTGTATGAGACTTCTACAATTTGAGGAAGTTCGACATATTGAATAAGAGGATGAAGAGAGTTTAGAGGAATCCATTGACGAAATAGAAGAGATAATGGTGCAATAATAATGCACTCTAAAGGAGCTTGTAACTCTAACTTTTAATCCTTAATTGCTTTACATTAATTATCTGGATAATAAGCCTAAATTTGAGATTAAACCTAAACTAATTAATGCCTTACCCTTTTTATAAATTTTTGGATAACGACTCTTTCAGCTTAATTTACATCATTGATCTAAACAACTTCCTAAAGGACTTTCGTATTTCATGTTTTGGAATGAAGCTTGCTAGTTTGATGATAGATTAATTGAAGTTAAAAGCATTTTCTTTCATCTTAGCAGATGTCACTAAGGAATGGTTATATCATCTACCAGTTAGAATGGTTACCACGTGGGACTAGATGCAACAAGTATTTTAGAGAAGAAATTTCTTTAATCAAGAGTGATAAATAGATTTGTGGCATTAGACAACCTGTGAGAGAGTTACTTCATAAGTACAAAGAGCATTTGAAGAAGCTTTTTAATAGTTATCCTAACCACCGAATTAGTGAGTAGATATTAATGTAGTATCTCTATAAGAGACTAATGGCCATGGACAGAAACATGATAAACGTGGCAAGTGGTAGGGCATTAGTAGATAAGACACCAGATGATGAACAACCTATGGTATCCAATTCACAGTATTGAGGTAGTAAGAATAGCTTATCAACCTCTTTATAGCAGGTTAAGGAATTTGATATTTTGATGACGAGGCAACAAGTAGCAAATCTCATGTCTTGGGTGGTGCAAGTTATGGTTGAAAAGATAAAAGCTAAGGTAAGTGAAATTTTCCCATTATTTGGTCATCCTACTCAGATATTCCTTACTTTACATGAAGATTAGTAGGTTTATACCATTGGAGAGCCCTAAGGCCAACAAATGAGGTATAATCCTTGTGCTCCTATTTACAATCTAGGATGGAAGGATCACCTAAGTTTTCAGTATGGGGATAACTTTAAACCTACTTCAATATAGTAGCCACAATATTTTAACTCTACATTAGGTTTTTATCAAGTATAACCACAATTTCAACCTAGGCCTCCACCTCTACTACCTTAATCCCAAACTAGTGGAATGTCTTAGAGAAGATCATGAAGAATTTGGCTACCAACACTTTTCAATTCTAATAAGAAATGAGGAGTGGTATGAAGAATTTGAAAAATCAAATATGCTAACTAGCAGACTCTTAAAGGAAGTTAAAAACTCAAGTTTCGAATAGAGTTTCTAGCCATCCAAATGGAAATCATAGGAATAATGTGTTTGCTATTTGGAGCAAGGTGAAAAGTAAAATGAGGAAGAGGAAAAAAGAGCATTGCAGTAGAATAAGGAGAAAGAGAAAAATATCTTTGACATTTTTTTGTGAGATAGAGGTGACCATACCTTTACTTAAAGCTATTAAATGTTTTTAAAGGAGTGATGTATAAACAAGACAAAGATGAAAGTTTATGAAAAGGTAAATGTTGGAAGGGTGTATTAACTGTTTTATAAAGGAAGATACCACCAAAGTATAAAGATCCTGGTATATTCTCTATCCAATGTAAAATATTTAACATGACGCATGAACAATGCATGGTAAAATTAAAAAGCATTTACTAATAAATTGCCTCTATCCACTTTCAAAGCTCTTAAGTTAACTCTTTTAGAAGTAGCTTATGTTACTCTTTGATTACTTGGTGGTTCTGATACTTACCCAAATAGGGGTACTTAAGGATTTCTTGATACAGGTTAACAAGCTTCTGTGTCTTATGGAATTTTATGTTTTAGACATATAAGATGAGGAGTCTCCCAATCTATCACCTATTTTACTAAGGAAATCTTTCTTGAAAACATCCTATGCAAAGATTGATGTCTATAGAGGGGAGTTGACTATGGAGTCTAATGGAGAAGTGATAAAGTTTTAATTCTCTATTGCTATTGATTTTGATTCAGTTCTGAAAGTTGATGATACTAGATTATTAACTAATTCATGTCATTTTTTAGGTAATCTTGAACTTCTAATCAATGTTGGATTATAAAAAAAAGGGTTTGAGTTAAAGACCATATACAAGCACTTGTAAGGACGCAACCAAACCATTTCTTTAATTTTCTACATTTTAGTTAGTTTTCATTTGAGTGTTTTTAATCTCTTTTATTTTCTTTACTTGTAGCTGAACAAGTATACTATGATCTTTTTGAACAAGGGCTTACATGATTTATGTACTTTAGGGGCGTATTCTTATTCTTTTATCATATGATAAAGATGATATGGGTTAATTGTGTGGGGAAAAATGAACCTGTTTGGTGTTTACATATCCTAAACACTTGTTTTTTGTGAGTCTAATTGTTAAAATTTCATATATTTCATTTTAAAATAATCTTGCTTATTAGTGGCTTGCAAATTGGGTTGTTTTAATTCTGCTGATTTCTTTGATTTAATGAACATTGATAAAATTTGGAAAGATTTCTAACCTAAAATTTATTTTTTTTCTTTTTCTTATGAATGCTTTGCATATGTTTAGTGATACCTTCTGTATGTATTATGAGTTTGGTATCATTTTATATGATTTTTCATGCGAATTTAGGACAAGATATTTATTTTGAAATAAAATTGAAAAGAAAAAATATGCGTGTTTATTTAAATAAGATAGCATGCTTTTCAATTTGTTGGCTTCAAACAAATATAAAGGTTAAAATTATCAATAGCGCTAATAGTAATTTGAGACTGTGATTTATTTACGTAACTAGGAGTGTTAATGACAAATTGTTCTCTTTTATGTAAAAAATTTGGATGACATCTTTAAAAAGCTAAAGAAAGTATCCTAGCTGAGAAAGTAGGAGTTATTTTTTACAAGGTGTTGAATCTGGTGTCAAAAGACCAGATGACCTCTAACAAATTACCCTAAAGATCAATTTGTGTTTTGTTTTACTTATATTAAACATCCTTGACTAGATTCATATGGTGATCTATTATCAAATGACTTTAATTCTTGTTATTGTATATAAAGCTTGGTTCTTTAATGGCAATGTGTTTTACTCGTGCTAAAAACGTTTTTACTCATGATAGCATTCAGATTTGTGCACCAAATCAATGTCATTAATTAGTTTTTAACTTTTGACTGAGATTTTTTGAGTAAAGTGTTTAAATAATTTCTTGAGGGAAAACTATAGCTAAGTATAGGGGAATTTTATGAAATTCTAATATTTGATTTAATATGGTTTCACACCTATGTTAATTTCAGATCACCTAATTTATGATTGTCATGACTTAGAATGCAAGTTTGGAAACAAAGAGACATATTATAGGCCAAAATATCAAGTTTGGAAGAGATTTGGAGAAGAAATGACAAAGGAAGAAAAATTTGGGATTCAACGATGGTATTTAACAACACCGTTGATATCCTAAAAACCACTGTTACTCCCTAATTCCATGACTAAAATATTATTCTTTTTAAAATCATTGTTGATGGCATTGTTAGGTGTTATTGAACATCCAAAATATATTTTTCTCCATTAAACTCAAGAACATTAAATTATGTTCAGTCCCAAACTGACAAGTATAAAAGGCTAAGAAATAGACTTCAAAAAAGGATTTTTTTTTTCAGTTTTAATTTCCCTTTGAGCTGCACATAATTTTTCCCCCTTTCTTCATGGTTTCAGTTAGTTTTACTTGCCTTCAGTTGGTATTTGATGTTGCTCTTAAATTTCATGTTTTAGAAAAAGAAATGCTTTCTTTTCATTAGGTTTTGTTAATGCATTGTTATTTTCCTTGGATTTCATATTATCACATTTTATTTGTCGTTAAATAGTTCATTAACTTTTCAATAACTTTAAATAGATTTTTGAATTTTCATTTCCATTATCTTTATCTTGTCATTTAACTGTGTGATCTTTGCTTATATTTTCTATTTAATTTAATTTAAATTGAATATGCAAGTTTTCTTTAAGTTTGAAGATATTAAAGGGATGGATGGATGGTGATTTTGAGGTATGAAATGGACTTTAATGGGTATTTTATATTAACCCTATATGGCACCTAAAAAAAAAGGGTGAATTAAGTGTTTAAAAAATTCTTCTAAGTTTACCAATTTTCCCTACTGTGTAAAGAGCATTAGACAACCAACAAAAAGTACAATTTTTATTTTTTGTCACTAATGCAACAAATTTCACGTCGTAATCTAAAGTGGCATTGTTATAAGTACAAAGCAACAAAATTTATTGATTAAGCAACAAAAATAATAGTGTTGCTTTAAATTCTTACTAAGGCAACATAACAATTTTAAACTATTGCCACAACGTTGTATAAGTATAGCAACAATTTGAGTATTTATAGGAAAAAAAATTAATTGTTTTAAGCAACGATATCTAATAAAACATGCCATAGTTCATCATTTCATTAGGAACGACATATAACAAAGAAAACTACTATGAAATAATAAAACAAGCTCCTTATATTCATTTGTTCATTAATTCAACAGGTTTTCTTACAATAAGGAAGATCATAAGTTAAAATTGACAACAAAAAGGAAAAAATTTAGAATAAAATAATATAATATTTTCCTAATTATTCCAGTCCAGAAGAAAACCTTTTTTAACTAACACGTAAATCTTCATTCATTCATTCAATTAACATTTCTTCTTCTTCTTGTTGTATTACAGCAATAAAACCTATCCCCTTCTTCAATCTCAATAAATTCTCTATGATTCTTCAATCTTAGATACTAACTTCATTCTAGCTTTTGTACATTAAAAAAGTTATTAGTTTCTTGGGTATTTTAGAAGAAAATGGAGACATACATACATACTTCCTGCAAAATTTGTCATTCTTGCTCCAAAATTCCATAAATGTCTCCACCTAAATCAAAGCCCTATTTATGCAAAACCAAAGTTGATTTTCGAAATTAAATGTTTTAAAGAAATTAATGTTCCCTTATTGGGTTTATATAGTGTCTATGAAGTTCCTCTTTCTATCCCTTGAATGTTGTCTTATCATCCTTGTATTCACAGACAAATAACCAATATTTTGGAAACTATTCAATATCACAGATCAATACTATCAACACTAAGTAAGACTTGAAAAAAGGTTAATAACTTCATATATTCAATAACATATCTAAGTGAAAATTGCCAATATATATGATCAAACATAGAATTCTGTTCTCAACATATAAACCATGAGGTTTCAAGATCATAAGCGAGGAAAGTTTTGACTTACTTCATCCATGCTCTTCCTTGTGCAAAGGATATAGCGGTGCATTTGGATTTAAGAAAGGTACTCTATTAGAGAAAGCAAACTTCTTTGGCTTTGATATCAAGAAAATAAGGAAAAAGTAGTCAAAAATTGTAGTGAGAAGTTAGTGTATAAGAAAGAGCCATAATGTCTAACATCCACAAAAAAAATATGATTAGGAAGTAGTAACTAGTAAAAAGGCATTGATAATAATAGTTGAACCATGTGGATGCATATTAAATAAAAAAAGAATGGTAAACATTTAATGAATCTACCGTTATGTATGATTTATGCTATGAACAGTCTTTATATCTAATTATCAAATAGTGCTAATGGAGCCACACAAATTAAGTATATTGGACTAATATAGTGGGAAATGAACTCTGTAGAGTTTTTGAAGATACTAGAAAAGAATATCTATTGAATTCCGAACCTTCACCATTTATTTAACTTTTTAAATATGTATTCTTTCCCTATATCTTTTTTGGTAAATGTATAAAAACATTCAGGCAACCTATGGTCATATGCACAGTTCATAAGGAAAGAAACCATGATAGCATTATAAAGGGGAAATACCAAATTACTACATGACAACTAAGGTGTGTGTATGGGGGCTAACCTTAGCATAAGAGAATTAATATATTTTAAAAACTAACAACACAATGATATAGTTATTTTTCATGATCAAAATAAAAAATCAGTAAATATACCTGAAATATACAATAAATATAAAAAATATATGGCAAGATCCTAAAATAACAAACAATTTCAGTCAATAGCAATTGAAAACTCTTAGTCAAGATAACTGATTTTGTACTTCAACCTTTTCAAACTATAAAACTCCAAGCATCTCATTAACCAGTAGTTGTGATATAAATAAAGAAGAGCTCCCTTTTTTTTTGTTCTGATATGGCGATAGGTTCAGCAATGACAAACTGTTGAAAAGGTCAATGTCATTTAATGTCTCCACAATGATAATTCAACTGATGAAGTCCCTTAACAATCCATCATTGTGCCACAAAAAGCTCAATGATTAGGACATGCTAGTACAATTAAACTGCTGAAATGCCCTCTTCACCAAGAAACAAATAAAAGTTGATTACATATTATGGAAAATTATTCAGTGAAATTTACTGACATAGACACTAGTTAAGTGATAATATAAAAAGTTAAGTTCTAAGAAGAATGTCAAACTTTCTGTTAGGGGTTAAATTTGTAGTATTCTTGGATGTTATTTAATGTTAATTTAACCCTATTTTAGTGCTTAAATGTT
>JAOXYD010197668.1:0-22812 GCA_028565735.1 Pinacopodium congolense | reverse complement strand
AAATCTAAGTTTTTGAAGCTTAGGTTTTGAAAGAAAAAAAATGAAGAGAGAAGCTAGAGCTTCTCACTCTACTATAATCTGATTCCTCAATAATTGAACCGAATTATCATGTTTTCTTGGCTCTATGCAGACTCTGGGAGACCACCCTCACATGCTAGGAGACAAGAGGCATAATGAATGTCACGCAATGTTTGAAATCTGGAGGATGTGGGGGTGACATTACGGACTTGGAGTTAAACGGCACCCTGTATCCCTACAATGACACCCTCTCATGGCCCCCTGTTTTTCAACAACGGTAGCCTCTCCAGGGGGCCATTAATGGTCAGCACAAAGGGTATTTCTTGATGTTTTTGCTCCAATCTTGATCATTAAACTCTAATATGCAAATCAAACATTATAAGGCATCAATTAAATAATTAAACACTAATTTAAGGGTCATAATTAAACAAATTAACTATAAAAATTAGATCAATATGACCCTATCATGCTACACCTACTAAAGTTAGTAGTACTTCATTTAGTTTTATTGACTGTCTTTTTCGTTCCTTTTATCACAGGTTAAATTTAAAAGAGGAAGAAGAACAGAAGATGAGCAAGCAAGAGAAGCAAGAGGATCAGGAAAGCGAGGAGTTGAAGCCAATTGAATGTTTGAAGGAGTTATGCATAAGCAAGTCGATGTTCGATGGTGATAAGTAGGATGATAAGCCTCTACGGTCATTGCTTTTACCATTACAAAGATCATCCTAGGAGAAGAGTGGTGCCCAAAGAAGAGAGTGTATGATAGAGTACGATGGTGAAACGATGAAGTTCCACTCTTTAGAAGTCTTAAGGCATCCTGCTGATTGGGAGCTTATTTCATAGGCAGTTGCTCCAGGCGTTCCACGGAGTCTGAGCATGCTACCTATCGAGCTCCAGTTTCCATTTGACAATGGATAACATTACATGCCAAGGATCAAGCTTATGACCTAAAATAAGCGCTTGATGGGAGGCATCCCATCCGTATCCCCTTTATTTTATTTATTTATCTTTGTTGATCTTATCTTTGAGTTGTTTACCTTGAGTGTTTTACTTGTTTTCTTCCACTTCAGAGTTTCTATCTTGGTTTTTAAGCTACAATCTTTCATTTTGAGCTACATTTGGTCCTTTCAATCCAGGGGAGTACTTCTGTTCCTACCCTCTTATACTTGTGTTTTCATTGCTTTAAGGACATTAGAGATAATATCTATTATAAATGTGGGGGTGGGGCAAGATTGAAAATATTTATACACTTGAATTATTGTAGTTTGATGGTTATAATTTGAGTATGATAGCTCTATATGATCTCAAAATTTAGTTGATAGTTTATTGCGGTATTTGAAGGAAATTGATGCTTTTAATTTGGTGAACAATGATTGATTCTAGATTGATTTCTAACCTTTAGGATTATCTTTTTTTCTCTTGAGTGCTTGCATGTGTTAGTAATCCATTCATATGATATTAGATGTTCAAGTACATTTTGTATGATTTATCATAGGAATGTGGGATGGGATGTTTGAAATAGATGTTGAAAAAAACAAATGAAAAAAATAAAAAAATAAAAAAATAAAAAAGAAAAAAAAAAGAAAAAGAAAAAAAGAAGAGAAAAGAAAAAGAAAAGAAAAGCATCGTTGGTTTGCATTGCTAATTAAACAATTATCTTTGTTTCCATTATTGAATAAAAAGTGTTGATGTGTAGTGGGCAATACTCACTCTGCTAGCTTCAACTCAAATTAAGGTTGACGTTATGAGAGGTGTTTTTAACCATTTGAGATGATGATTTAACCTAGTAACCGGGGGTGTTCATGACAAAGTGTTCACTTTAGCGTTAAAAAGTTAGATGACCTACCAAACAAGCATTGTTCAAATCTCATATTGTATCGCTTTTTCATTTGTATTTGGTTGTTTCATTTGTATTTAATCATTTAAATATTCTTAACTATATTCATGTGATGGCTTATGCAAGATGGCTTGAACATTTAATATTATGCATTTGGATTGCTTCCCACTAACCTTGTATCTTTGCATGTGATAGCTTAAGTTTTTGTCATGAAAGAATTAGGATTTGCGAACTTGATTAAAAGAATTAATTGATTTTTGTTTGTACTCAGTTAGCTTGAAACTTCATTTTGAGATTATTAGAGTGAAGTATTTAAATCATTGCTTGAAGACAAGCAATAGTTCAAGTGTGGGGGAATTTGATAAGATTGAAATTTCTTAAATTTTCATATGCTTTTTAATATTATTTCAATCTTATTTTATTGTTTAAAAATTCAATTTCTATTAAATTATGTTTAATGACAAGTTTATTTCTTTAGCATAACTTTTAGGTCAAAGTATGAAGAATTTAAAGTAGTTGGAGAAAAAGCTAAAGATTATATTAATTTGAAAAAAAAGAAATAGATCAGTTAAAAAATAAGCTGCCAAAACGCAGCTTCCTTAGGCATTTTGCATTAAGCAAAACGACGAGCTAGAGGCAATAAAAGGGAGAAAATTCGGAAACATAAAGAAGGAGGGATTTTGAGTGAACTAAGCACAAAAACCTAGGAGGGACAAGAGGTGAAGAGTGCGGCTGGGAGTCTGGGAAGTTTTGGTTGTATCTTCGACTTGGAGTCTTCGAGCTGCTTCTAGCGACGCACCACCAGGAGTTGCACAAACACAGAAGACAGGAGAGTCAGCTGCATGGCTCAACAGAGGAACAAACGTGTGGATGAGTGGTATGGCGAGTTGCTGTGGAGCTACACCAGGGAGACATGTGGCGAGCTAGTGTGAGGCACTGCTGTCTGAGATGCAGTGCATTCCTTTAGGAGTTTAATTTTAATTAAACACTGTGCAACTCTTGTTTTTGCTTCAAAATTCAGTTATAGTTTGCATTTTAGTTTTCCTTTGCTTAGTTATTTGTTTGAATTTTTACTTGATTCTTGTTCAAATTTTTATTTTTATTTTTATTTGCTTTGTTTTGAATATTAATTTAGTGTTAAGGTTATTGTTTTCCTTAAGTTACAACAGTTATTTGCTTATAATATCAATTTTGTCTTTAGCAAATGTAAATTATATTTATTTTTATGTTTTATTTTAGTTATGCTTTATGTCTTGATTTTTTATTAGGTTTAAATTGATTTATTTTTAGTTTTTATTTAATTTATAGTTATTAGAATTTTTTTTGCTAGAAAGTTAGTTTAAGTTTTGATTAATTAAGTTTTAGATAACTAAGTAATAGCTTAAGTAATGTATGTTTGCATTAATTTAAAAAGTTAATTTATGTTTTGCCTTTATTGTTTTTAGTTTTTATTTTCTTTTAATTAATTATGTTTAGCTAGTTTAATTTTGGGTTGGAGGATATTGATAGAATTTGGGCTTAATAATTGTGAGAATTGATTAGGAATTGATTAAATATTGTGAGTTAGGTAAAGATTGAATTGGAATTCTGCATAAATTACACCAATTAAAGATAAATTCCTAGGATTGGCCATCTTAGATTTAATTTCTAATTCTATTGTTAAGAATGAACTTATGATATGCAATAGTCCTAACGATTTCCATAGGTAACAATAGGCTAATTGAATTTGTCAGTGAACTTAATCAACTTAGTCTAGAATTCAAATTCTTTAAGTTAGACAATCTGAGCTTGTGAGATTGTGCCTTAGGTTAGTCATTCTCTAGTTGTTAATGCTATCGCGTCATTAAATCTAGAGAGCTTATTCTAGGTTGCCTCGTGATTAGGGATAGGTTTTCTATCATATAACACCTATCTAAAAATGGCGGAACTGAGGGCTTGAGAGTCTGTTTGAACCTATAGGCTAGTATCTTACACCAATCGTAAGTTATCTATTTCGAGGATCAATTATAAGTCTATAATTCCTGATATATCTTCCACCCATCTTTCGTATTTCTTGTTTGTTTGTCTTTATTTCGTTTATTATCTCTAGTATTTAGTTTTGATGTTTATGTTTCTAAGAGTTTTGTCTTCTTTTTGGCAACATTAAAGATAGCAATTCTCTCTAACTCTCTGCGGATAGACCCTGACTTGCCCTAGCTACTTATTTAGGTAGCTTAGGTAATTTTATTATTTGGTAGCTTACGACGAGCTCACCACTAATTTATATTTGGCCTAAGATTTCCTAATATTTTAGGTTCCCTCTCTCAAGATGCAACTAAATGTCACTAATTAAATAATCTACGATTAACTTTGGGATCTCTCGACATGCAAAGCCTTTCTTAAACATTTAACTAGATATGAAGCTATCTTGTAGGCAGTATATTAATTTATCGAAATCTCTTCATAAGAAATCAATACTTTGATATCTATAGGTCTATTAAATGCCAACTCTCATTGTACATTGAACAAAAATTACCCAACTCACTCTCTTGATTTGTTGTAGGGTTTAAGCTCAATAAATAAAACAAATATTTATAAAATTAAATCAACAACTAAAGGGTCCCAAATAATTCAAACAACAAATCCAAAAAATATTTTAACCATATATAATAATAATAATAATAAGTTCAATCATATCCATATTCTCCAAATTATAAAATAAAATAAATAAGATAAATAAAAATGAAAATAAAATAAATCTGGAGAAAAATAAAGATACTAAAATAACTCTTGAAATTTTGGTGGCTTGGAGAAGAAGACTATGTAATATTGCTCTTTGATCCTCTTTTCTCTCGCAGTTTCTCTAAATTTTTCACCCGGGTCTTTAGCTACTGCTCTTCTTCACTTATTTTTCTCTGTGTCGCCTCTTTGTTGTGTTATCCACTGCCTCCCTTCCTCTAGGGCTATTCCCCTTTTCTGAATTAATTCTGCGTCTTGTTATCCTAGGACTACATCATCCTTTTATTTTGACTCTCATTCTTTTATTCTGTTCACTGTTTCTTATGGCTGTTTATACTGTGGACTAGGGCTGCTGTTGGTCTGGGTGGAGTCCAGGCGTGCAAGGCTGGCTCAAAGGATAGGGGAGCCTGGTCTAGCAGGAGGAGCAGCCTTGGTATTGGCTGGGCCATCTTTGGCTTCACCAAGAGGAGAGTCTGGGGCACAGGCAGGCTCAACAAATGATGCGGGTCAATCGAAGCCAGGCATAGTTCCAGCCGAGGGGGGGGAGGAAGGGCCCGACTCACGGTCTAGGCATGTGAGGCGCGGGTTGGCAGGCTTCAGCAGGCAGGTTGGTATAGTAGATGGGCTGGCTAGGTGCTCTAGCGGTCTTGGCTATGCCCGACTCCCTCCAGGTGGGGGTTGGGCTAGTTAGGCATGGCCCACCTTGAAAAGGCTGGATCCTGGTCTTCAGTAGCAAGCGCGGGCTAGGCGGCGCTCCAGTAGGCTCCCTCCTCACGAGGCTGTGCAGTCTAGCGGCTTGGGCTTGTATTGGTTTGGACTTTTGCTTCATTTTTGTTTGTCCTTTCATGTTTTTTTTTTCTTCCTTGCAACTTTAATTTTCAAATTTTAATAAATCTTACGCAATAAACAAATACACCAATAAGATTTAATTCTAACCCAACATTAATAATTAAATAATAAAACGTAAAACATAAATAAAAACACTTAAATAAACAAAAATTTCTCCAAATTAATACTAAACATAAACTAAACAATAACTAAAATTAAACTAAACATAAACACACAAAATAAATCTTAAAACACAAAATAACAATCTATTATGCAAGAAACACATGCAAAACACATACAAAAACACATACAAAAACACAATTATTAGTGTCCTGAATGCAGTTCAATATCCCTATAGTACATCTTCTAACCTCAATGCCCAATCTTTCCTCGAACAATTCACTATTTTCTCTATTCTTTTAAATTCTCTATTTACAACCTCCACTTGACCACTTATTTAAAGATGACAGGGAGTATTACTCTATGGTAGACTTCATACCTCTTAATAAGTGGTTTAAATGGTTTATTTCAAAAGTACGCTCCTCCATCACTTATAATCACTCATAGGATTCCAATCCTACTTAAGATCGTCTTGATAAGTCTTTGCACCACTTTATCATCATTAGCTAAAGTTATCTTTCATTCAGCCCATCTTGAGACATAGTCCGCATTGACTAAAATGTATGCATTCCTCAAGGAAGATGGAAAAGGACTCATAAAGTCCAATTCCTATATATCAAAAGCTTTAACCTATAAGATGTTAGAAAGGGGCATCTCATCTCTTTTTGGAATATTCTTAACCCTTTGTCATCTATCACTATTTATCAAGTATTCAAGTGCGCTTTTGAACAAGTTAGGCCAAAAGAATCCATACTCTAATACATAAGTCATCGTATTATTAACTCCATAATGACCTACATAAGAAAAATTATGACAATGAGTTAGTATTTCTAGTCTCTCATCCTTCGAAACATATCTACGAATTAATCCATCAGCGTAAATTTTACAAAGAATAAGTTCTTCCCACAAATAATGAGCACACTTAAATAGAAATCGCTTCATTTCTTTATAAGACAAGTTAGGAGGAAGGATACCACTTGCAATATAGTTTGAAATATTAGTAAACTATGGAACGAATAGGTGGTTTACCATCATGAAAGATTCATCAAAAAATTGCTTGTTGATCTCTTCACATTGTCATACCTCCCCTCTTTCAAGACGTGATAGGTGGTATGCCACTAAGTTTTTTCATTCCTTTTTTGTCTTTAATCTCTATGTCAAACTCCTTATAGAAGTAACAACAACCAAATAAGTCTTGGTTTTGTTCCTTTCTTGATGGAGAGGTATCTTAACATTGCATGGTATGTATAGATGGTTAATTTTGAACCTAAAATATAAGACAAAAACTTGTCACATGCAAATACCATTATTAGCAACTACTCTTCAGTTGTTGCATAGTTCAATTGAGCTCTTACCAAGGTCTTGATTACGTAGTAGATGACATGTAGCCTTTTATTCTTCCATTACCCTAACACACATCATATTGCACGATTACTAGCTTCTCACACAATCTCAAATGATAAGAACCAATTCGTTGATGTCTATATAGGTGCTGAAATGAGTGCCTTCTTTAACCTGTCAAAAGTATTCAAACAATTATCATCAAAATGAAAAGGTACTTCCTTAACTAACAAATTTATATAAGATCTAGAAATAAGAGAAAAATCCTTTATGGAACGATGGTAGAATCTTACATGTCCGAAAAATATTCACATGCCTTTAATAACCTCTGTTTTGGCTCAAACCACTTCTATATCCTTGCACGATATCTTATGTCTTAAAACTACACCCTCATGCATCATAAAATGGCATTTCTCTCAATTGAGAACCATAAGCAATTCCTTATGTCTTTAAAGAACTCTGTCCAAATTTGTCAAGCAATGCTCAAATGAGTCTACAAATACTAAAAATTCAACTATGAAAACTTTCATAATGTCCCCAATCATGTCTATAAATGTAGTCATCGTACACCTTTGAAAGTTAGTAGTGCCTTGCAAAGTCCAAAGGGTATCTATGTATAGGGGTTCCATAAGGACATGTGAAGGCATTTTTCTCATAGTCTTTAAAATAGATGAAAATATGATTATACCCTAAATATCCATAAAAGAAACAGTAAAATGCATATTTAACTACTCTCTCAATCATTTAATCCATAAAGGGTAAAAGAAAGTGATCCTTCTTAGTCACCGTGTTGAGCTTCCTATAGTCAATACATACCCTCTAACCTATGAGTATTCTAGTAGAAACCAACTCTCCTTTATCACTTTCCATCACAGTCATCCCCCCTTTCTTGGGCATACATTAAACTAGACACACCATTCACCATCTAAAATAGGGTAAAGGATACCCAAATCTAAAGGCTTCTCTACTTCCTTCTTAATAACCTCTTCCATATGAAGGATTAATCTCTTTTGTCTCTTTTTCATTGCCTTACAACCCTCTTCAATATTTATCCTATGCATTACTGCATTGGGACTTATTCCTCTTATATATAAAATTTGTCATCCAATATCTCTCATCCTCCTTATAATTATCTCAATCACTTTCTTTTCTTACTTCAAATTTAGCTGGTTTGAAATGATAATGGGTACTATATGACCCTCATCTAGAAAGGTATATCTAAAGTGTCTGGGTAAGGGTTTTAATTCTAAGGTGAGTGGTCTCTCAATAGATGGTGGAATGGGTGCTTCTATTCTCACTAAAGGTTTGTGTTTTAGCTTCTCACCTAACTCCTCCTCCATCTTAACTTCTTCATCATCTTTCACATCCACTTCTTTGTCATAATTCTCCTCCTCTTGCTCCTTCACACACTCCTCAACCAAATCTATCTTTATTCAAGCACTACCTTCCTTTGGATTCTTCAAACCTTTATCCATGCCAAAATCTACCTACTCATCACTGATCCTAAGGACTAGTTTCATTTCATGTACATTTATCAATGCTCTTTCAATATTCATGAATGGTCTACCAAAGATAAATGGACAATTAAGATCCTCTTTAAATTCTAGCATTACAAAATCTACTATAATGATGAATTTGTCTACTTGGATCAGCACATCTTCTACCACACCAAATGGTTTCTTGATTAATTGATCTATTAATTAGATAAGTATGGATGTTGACTTCATATCTCTTAGTCCTAATTTCTAGAAAATAGACAAAGAAATAAGATTAATACTTATACCTAGGTCACATAATCACTTAAATAATTCAAGATTACAAGCTACACAAAGTATAGTAAGACTCCCTAGATCATGCAATTTTGAAGACATGTTGTTGGTAATGATGAAGCTGTAACTTTCTATCAATGATATCATTTGAATGCCTTCTTAGTTCTCCTATTCATCAGGATCTCTTTAAGAAATTTTGCATATTTGGGCATATTCTCCAAGGCTTCCACAAAGGCTAAGTTGATTTGCAACATCTTCAACTTTTTCTAAGAATTTTTCAAATTAACCATCCATTTGATTCGTCTTAAACCTCTATGGGAATGGGATGTTTGAGACATAGGGTGGTGGCAGCGCATATGATTTTTTTCATTCTTGTCCTTCTTTTCTTGGTTTTATTCTTTGCGGGTTTCGACCTTCTTCTTAGATGGATCTTTTAACTCTTTCCCACTTCTTCTCCCTTAGATTATATTCTATATTGCTTGGGAGACTATCCATACTTCTTATGGACAATACATTAACTAGCTACCTAACTTGAGCCTCTAAATTATGGATGAAGCACACATGATTCTTTGCATTCTAATTAAATTTGGCTTCCATCATCTTTTAGCTCTTATTTTGGCTAGAACTTGGCTTTATTCTTTATGGGTTTTTACCTTCTTCTCAGCTAGATCTTCTAATTCTTCCCTACTTCTTCTCCCTTAGATTAGATTCTGTATTGCTTGGGAGACTCTCCATACTACTTATAGACAATGCATTAATTAGCTACCTAACTTGAACCTTTAAATTATGGATGAAAGAGACATGATTCTTTGCATTTTAATTAAATTTGGCTTCCATCATCTTTGAGCTCTTATTCTGGCTGGTGAACTTGAAATTTAACATATCCATCATCTTGTCCATCTTTGATTTCAATAACCTAAGCCTTTCTTGCTAAAATCTTAATGGCCTTCATGCTCTCAGTGGCTCCTTACATTGTCAGTTTGAGAAAAATTCAGGTAGTTCTTCTACCAAAGATTATAAATATTCGAATAAAGATTATTACCTCCTTGACCTTATTGTGCTCTCTTATAATTTACTTGCTCCATACCATTGCTATCCACTAAAAAACAATCAGTTGTGATGTGTTCATCTTGCTCGCATAATTCACATCCATGTTGGGTCATCTTTATTGAACCAAGGGTGATTTAACCTTATTTTGGTAATGACAAAACAATTTTTATTACAAACATATATTTTTTAAGTATGTTTGAAAGATAGGTTGGAATGAACGATTAAAGAGTCTTGACAAAGAAATTTAAGAATCACATGAAGACTCAAATTCTTGAAGAAGAAGCTTTTAGAACAAGTTTATTTTGGCTTACCTAGTGTAAACTGTAGTTACTTTTACTTTGATGTTCTCAAGAGGCTTTATGTGATTGTTCATGCATAAATGTTTTAGAATATGCATATAAGTGCATAATCAAGAAGGTATTATGTGTTCTTAATATGATTGCATCTCTTGATATATGTTTAATTTGGTTAGAAAAATATGCATAAAGTATTAAAGATAAGTTAAAGTATTGTTTGATTGTATGGGTGTTTGGTTGATTATGTATAAATATGTATAACACTTATTCGGTTTTGAGTTCTAAGGTCGGTCGACCAAATAAGATAGATCAGTCAACTAAATGATCTATTCGGTCGATCGAATACTTGACAAGAGGTTATCGGTCGACCAAATGAATATATCGATCGACCGAACACAGTCACAAAGACCTGCCAATTGAATGAACTAAGAGATCGGTCAACCAATTGTTTAAAAATTCTTAGAATTAAGAGAGAATCGTAGCGTTGTATAACTTATTATATGTGTATATACATGTGGAAATACAAAAAGTGAAGAGTGATTATACCGTTTTAAAGTCTTACAAAGATTTCATTTCTCAATGATTTATTACTTAAAAGGTTTTTAGTAATTTATTGTGCGTGTGATTTTTTTAGAAAGGCAATCAATTATTTTGTGCTTTCATTCATAAGCCTTTTGTGTTTATCAAGTGAAGCTCTTTTCAATTATAATGAGTGATTGTGAGATTAGTCTTAAGCTTGATAAAATAAACAAGTGAAAGGTTTTCCTTTAGCCTGTGTAAAAGGATTTTATCTGTAACTTTGATTATTATTATAAGAACAAAAGCTCAATAGTGGTGTTGGGGACTAGATTAGGAGCAAGTGGATAGCTCCGAACTAGGATAAATCAAGGTGTAAACTCTCCTCTCTCTACCTTTAGTATTGCACTTATATTATTTGAATGCTTGTTTAGATAAATTTGTTTAAGCTTCCGCAACTGTTTAGTAAGAATTTTGATACACTAATTCACCCCCCTCTTAGTTTCGTTTCATCCCAACAATTGGTATCAAAGTGGGACTCACAAGTAGATTAATTCCAATGAATTAAGTGAAGAAAGATCATATAATATCACATATGATCCAAAACTTTTCTTCCTCTAGTCTCGAAGGTCACATTACACCTAGAGAACCTTATTTTAATGGAAACAATTACATGAATTTGAAGGATAGAATGATGCATTTTTTGAGAAGTGAATGTGTAGACTTATGGTTATGTGTTTCAAAAAGGACTTACTTACCTTCAAAGATGGTCGAAAATGAAATAGTGTTCAAGGACGACAATGAGCTAAATCCTGAAGAAAAGAAGTCAGTATCTCTAAAAAGTCGAGCTATGCATGTTTTATTTTGTGCACTAAGTATACAAGAATTCAACAAAGTTTCCATGTGTTAATCTACTTATGATATTTGGAGCACATTAGAAATCACACATGAATGCACAAATCAGGTTAAAGAAACTAAATTTAGCATGCTTACACACCACTTTGAATTTTTTAACATGTCTCAAGATGAAAATATCTCTTCGATGTACGCTCGATTCAATAACATTATTAGTGCTTTAAAGGGTCTAGGTAAGACCTATTCCAATGTTGAGCTCACTAGGAAAATCGTAAGATCTCTACCGAAGTCTTGGGAGCCCAAAGTGATAGCAATACAAGAAGCAAAGGATCTCAATATCTTATCACTCGAAGAGTTGATCGACTTTCTTCTCATACATGAATGGTACTGAATGATGCTCAAGAAGAAAGTGCACCAAAAAAGAAGAACATTGTCTTTAAGACTACAAAGAAGGATAAAAGGGAAAATGAAGAATCATCATATAGAAGTGAAGAAGTGGAATCTATTGCACTCATCACCAAGGAGCTAAGGAACTTATTCGTAAGAAAACCCCTATTCGCAAAGGTAAGTTCTTTTCAAAAACTTCTAACATAACATGTTTTGAGTGTGGTGAAAAAGGGCACTTTAGGTCAAATTATCCACACCTCCAAGAAGGAGAAAAAGAAGAAAAGAAAGAAAGGAAAGATAAGATGAGTTTCAAGAAGAAAGCTCTTAAAGTAGGATGGGATGAGTTTAGTGGATCCAAAGAAGAAGAGATAGAAAATATGCATTTCATGGCCCAAGATGAAGTAAATACTCCTAACTCTAAGGATGAAGTTGAAGTCGAATACACATACGAAGAGTTGCTTGAATTTGTAGAAGATTTGACTAAGAAAAAGAAGGAACTTTATGATAAAAACTTAGAGTCCATGAAAATAATAAATGAGTACAAATTAGAAATTGATAATCTTAGAAAAGATCTAGATTTAATGTTTAAGGATAATGATGAACTATGAAATGAAAGCTTGACTTTGAAGAAAGAAGCATAATCACTTAAAGAAACAGTATCCGAGTTCACCAAAGGTAAAGAAAAATTTGAAACTATGTTAAGTGTGCAAAAGACAAGGAATGATAAACATGGCTTGGGATATAGTAATGAAGCATCATCTAGTAATACTACTTTTGTAAAGGGTAAGAGTTTAGAAGATGAATGTTCTAAGATTACAAAAAAAGCATCATCTAATCAGCATAGGCATCATGCATTCATGTACACTTCTAGACCTAAGAAATCTTTTCAACATCGACCAAATAATACTCAACCTAAGCGAAGATATAAAAACTTACATTATGATTATAGACCAAGGAATGCATATAGAAACTTCACTCCCTTATTTTGCGCTTACTGTGAAAGGTATGGACATGTTAGCTACTTTTGCTATGATTGGCTTAATTTAAATGTAGGTTCATTCAATCGTAAAAGGCACACTAATACTTAAGGAGCCAAAATGATATGGGTACCGAAAGTTTATTGGATTTTATTTTGAAGGTACCATAAGCAACAAAATGAAATGACGATCATTGTTGAACCAAGGAAAAAGAAAGAAATGACGTTAATCGTTAAAAGGTACCGATCGAATAAAGAAATATTTATTGAATTTTCTATGCATGGATATCGTTTGTTTTTGTTTTTTCTTTGTATTTAATCCTTCAGTCGATCAAACCTTAGTTCAGTCAACCAAATACTGGTCGTTCAACTGAATGAAGTCTTCAGTTAACTGACTATCAGTCGATCGAATGATATCTTTAGCCAACTGAACCTAAAAAAATCACTTTATAGAGTCCTCTTCCTCCTTTTTCCCACGACCTCTCCTTCTCTCCCTTTTCCTTCGTTGTTCCGCCTTTGTTGTCTTCTTCTAAAGCTTCTCTGATGGTCTCTTTCGATCTCCGATCCTTTAAATCACCATTTTTAAGCTCCTCTAGCATCTAGCAAACTTCTTGGACCACTTTGGAGCCTTGACAAGGCTCTGCAACCGTTTCCCCCTTTTTCGACATTGTCTTCACCGATCTCGATCTTCGGCGAGTCTCCGGTGTCTCTAAAGACAGATTTCTACTCCCGATAACTCCTTTAACAAAAGCCCTATGGTTTTTAGCTTCATTTAAACTCAAAATTAGTTTAATTTAAGGTTAAGGTTTCAGGCTTGAATTTTGAATTTTGGATTGAGAAATTAGCCTAAATTTCTTGTGTTTTCATGCAATTAGAACTATAATTAGACTTGTGGAACGTTTAATTTTACTTATGCGTGATCAATTTTGTTTTTCCCTAATTTTCAAATTTTTGTGATTAGGGTTAGTCCAATTTATGTCCAATTTATAGGTATTTTGTAAAATTGACATGTTTAAACTTCAATTAGATGGTGTCTTAAGCTTTGTATCCAATTTTATTTAATAAGTGAAGCTCTTTTCAATTGTATCGAGTGATCATGAGGTTAGTCTTTAACCTGAGAAAAAGAAACAAGTGAAAGGTTTTCCTTTAGCCTGTGAAAAAGGATTGTATCTGTAACTTTGATTATTTTTATAAAAACGAAAACTCAACAGTGGTGTTGGGGACTGGATTAGGAGCAACTGGATAACTCCAAACTAAGATAACTCTAGGTGTAAACTCTCCTTTCTCTATCTTTAGTTTTGCACTTATATTATTTGATTGCTTGTTTAGAAAAATTTGTTTAAGCTTCCGCAACTGTTTAGTAAGAATTTTGATACACTAATTCACCCCCTCTTAGTGCCATTTCATCCCAACAGGTTTTAATACGTTGGGAGAAGTGGCTTGTAGGCTATTTATCTACTTGATAAGTTTTGCGCTTTAAGTCTATAATGTTGTCACCGAATTTATAGCAAGCACTCCATGTTGATTCTTGAAATTTGGTTGTTGCCTACTTCTCTCCACCATCCAAAGGCAACTGTTATTTACCATCTCCTGCAAAAAATCATGTGCAGTATCTACTGTCTTCCTCATCAGTAAACCACTAACTAATGTATCAATAGTCCCTTTTTATAGGTGGATTGACTCCATTATAGAAATTCTATAGCAAAAACTCCTTGAATAAGTTATCATGTGGACAACTCCTTTATAACTCTTTAAATCGCTCCCATGCTGCATACAAAGACTCTCCATTGCTTTTTTAGAAATTTGTTATTTCTTTGATGATCCTTGTGATCTTTGTTAGGGGGAAATATTTCGCCAAAAAGTCTTGCATCAAACTACTCCCAAGTTGTCACATTCTCTAGATTAGGAGAATTCAACCATGTTTTGGCTTGATCTTTCAATGTGAATGGAAATAAACTCTTCTTGGTGTATCCTCTAACAATCTATTGTATGAAAATGTATCACATATCTAAAAAAAAAATTAGACAAATGAGCATTAGGATCCTCATTGACTAGTCCATAAAATTATACACTAATCTGTAACATATTTAGCAAGGTTAGTTTAACGTCGAAATTATTGGATTACACTAGACATCTTATAATCCCCTATTAATTAGCCTTAAAATCTTGGTCTTATATAGTCTATAAGGGTCCTTTGTTGACGTCCTTGGTTTCCTTCTTCTGCCATTGTTCCTTTTATTGTTTCTTAGAGTTTTGCTCTTGGAATCACCCTCTATTGCTTAGTGATGTTAGAAACTTCTGTATCTATAAGGTTGGTTGAGCTCCTTGTTATACTTGTGGTTATGCACCTGTAATCAAATAAGGAAAATTATCAAATTCCTTAAATAAAATTATCTCAAACTACGCAAGATGCTAAAACTACATTCCCCGACAGTGACGCCAAAAATTTGTTATGTTGTGTGTGTTATGCCACAAATATACATGTCATTTTTTTGAAGTATAATTAGTATCTCTCCCTTGAGGATTATGATTAGGCACTTAGCAATTTGAGTTTTACTATGTCCAAGGAAAATTATAGAATGAATATACCTAAAAATAAACTAAAATAAAACAATTTAACAATTTAATAGTTAATAATACAATAATGAACTTGAGAATAACCAAGATAAAAGTAGGAATTACTTGTATCCTTATTTTGTCTTCCCCTCACCTTATTGATTTAATGATATTTGACCTAGATATTTAATAGTTTCGATTACCCACTCTCGAGATCTAATCAAATAATCCCAATTGAAATATAAAAGAATTGAATTGCAACCTCGATGTCTCAAAACTCTTCTTGACTATACAATTGGATTTGAAGCATTCCTATGGGTAACTAACGAACAATTAAGATCTCTCTTCAATTGCTTATTAATCTGATGCTTATAAGTCTATTATGATATCAACTCTCATTATGTAACATAACACAAAATATATAATTCAATCTCTCGATTCAAATCAGAGAATAAAAATAATAAATATCACAATGTATATACGTAATAAATCAATAAGAAGAGATTTTTACCTTAAAAAAATTAAAGAGTAATCCTTAAAATAAATCTAACAATCCATAACCTTGAGCAATTCACAAATATTGAGATTTAACATACAAAGACAAAGAAAGAAAAAAATAGAAGAAAAAAATTGTGGCTTGAATATCTTCTCCTTCTTGTCCTTGTACTAGAAAATCTAGAACTTGAGCTATTCTTTAGTTTTTACTCTTTGATCTAGTATTTCTCTTGTTCTAGTTGCCACTTTCTTGTTTGCCTTTTTTGTTAAATATCTCATAACCCTTCTAGGACTCCTCCTAGGTTTTTCCACTTGTTTTAGTTTCAAAAATAGCCTCAAATATTCAAAATCACGTTAACCATGTGTCTTGGAAGTTTCTAAGACCTTTATTTTCTAATCTATATTCTTCTATAATTTGTAAGGATTCATTGTGTTTATCATGCAACTTTTTTTTTCTTGGCCAAATCCTCAACATACTCAAACAATTTCTCATAAGTATATTCAACTTCACATTCATTTTCACTTTCATGAGGATGAGAAGGAATTACCTTATTGTGTGCCATGATGTAAACGTTTGCAACTTCTTTTTTTTATAAATTGCTTGATTCAGTCCATGTCACTTTTCATGCTTTCTTCTTTGTTTCCTTCTTTTCCTTGCTTTCTTACTTTTCATCTTTTTTAAGATATGGGCAATGTGACCTTAAGTGACATTTTTCACTACATTCAAAATATGTTATATTAGTAACTTTATTTTTAGAAGAGGACTTACCTTTTCTTCTGCTAATGGGAGCCTTCTCTTGTATGAGTTTCCTTAATCCTCTTATAAGGAGTGCAAGTGTTTCTTCCTCTTTTCTTCCATTTAAGGTTTTCTTTTTCATTTTTGCTTTCCTCCTTTATTGTCATCATAAATGCTATGTTTTTCTATTTTTAGGTGTGGCGTCCTTTACTTGCATTACTTTTAATATCATCTTATATGTTAACAAGGATCCAATCAAGTTTTTTAGGTTTGACTATATTTAAACAAACTAAAAATACCAAGTTTTTTGCACACAAAATGGCTTTAAAACATAAAAATCGAAATTGAAAGAAAGTAGTGTATAAAGTGTAGAAAATAAAAAGAGCTTGAGTGTGAATGATTTCGACTTGTAATTAGTATTTCAAGGTTCTAAACTTGATAAAACAGTTTAGGAATGATATTTATAGAGTTAGGATAAGTTTAGAGTCATTAGACACAAGAACTAGCCGTCTAGGAGATAAAAATCAGTTAAAACCCGAAAAGGATAACTAGTCATTAGAGACATGGACTAAAATGATGCTATTGAAGGATGAGCAGCTCCTCATTGAAGTCACTGGAAATAAGGGTAAAATAGCACCCTTGTGACCCACCGTTTAGTTCCTTGTGACCCGCCATTTTGCCTCTTGAAAAACACAAAACATGAACTAAAAAAGATCCAAATCTTTCCAAACAATTTTCTAATATTAATCAAGACTTTAAACATGTTTTAAAACATAATTCAATGCTATTTAAATTATCAAAACAATTCAATTCATTCAAACCATAATAAATGCCTTAATTATGAAACTTTTCATTCTTAAACAATTAAAAAAAATTTTTAAACCTTTCATAAACCATAATTCACAACACACTTATGACACAAACAAATTCAAACACATGTGATCAATACTCAAACAACATTTCAATTCACTAAAACATATCAACAAACATACATTAAATCATTTCAACACATTTCAACTTAATTATGCAACATTTAGCATATAAACCATTTTAATTCAATTTCTAATATGGAAAATATCATAATAAAATCCAATTGATTACTAAAACCACAATTCAACTCTTGTATGCCTATATGCAAATGTGTCATGCAAATGTGAGAGCCCTTTCAAGAATTGATTAAGATTAAGTTTAGGAAACCTACATTTTAAGCCATTTTCCTAAACTTATCCAAACTTGATATTCATTCTTTTGATCTTCACTCTTGATCATCACTTGATCTTCAATCCTTATCCATTCTTGATTATCCAATGCTTGAGCTCTTCTACCTTAGGCTCCACAAATATATTCTTACACTTAAATGCATCAAAAATTTAAACATAAGAATAATGTTTTTTCATCATCAAAACACATAATTGGAACCTCCTTGGTTCAACACATACCATTGTTTAGCTATTTCCAGAACACTATTTAACTTTTTAAAGCATGCATTAAACTTGTTTAAACACATTTCATATAATCCAAATTAATTCCTAACCTTTTATAAACTTTATAGACTCATAAAATCATTTAAAACCTTCCAAAAAAACATTTTTAATCAATAAATAGGATTATTAAAACATTTCATACAATTTTCCTCTTAATTGTACAACCTATATGCATATTCTAAAATATGAATGGGTAATGCATGTAGTGAGCCCATTTAAACATTAAAGAAAACTTAAATAAGATTTAAAATAAAAATATATATCAAAACCTATAGAATTCTATGTTAATTTTTTCAAAACCTTGAGTTTTGATCAATTTACTTTATGATCTTAATTTGAAACATCGCCTTTAGCATTCCAAGATTAATACCTATCTTTCAATGTGTCAAACATATAAAAAATTAGTTCACTATGTGTTTTGCAATCATCAAAATAAGGTGAATGTCCCTTGGTTCAACATCATCTATTAGAACTTTTATGATATCTATGATTAGGGAGACTGCTTTGGAGACAATGTTTCGAGGCGCCATGAATGAGTCCTTAAATGTTAAGTTATTCCTTTCTTTCCACAAGGTATAAACACAAGTTTAGAGAGCTATTGTGAAAATGTCCAAGTTTAAGTAACTTTTTTAAAGAGGGTTTTGGATTCAATACATGATTTCATGAAGGGGTAAGTTTAGGGGATTTAATCTAATTTGAAAATGGTTTGAAACTGCATTCCATACTGATCGAGAGTAGTTCCAATTAAAAAAAATAAGTGGGTGAGGTTTTCCTGATCAACAAGGTAAAGGAAGCGGAATTTTAGGGTATTTTGGTAAGATAATTTGTCCATGGTTTAGAGTTTATTTAATAAAGCATTGTTTAAGAATAGTTTTCTTATGCTAGACAAATTTCACCTAAATTTTTGTAAATGTTATAGGTCTCAAGTAGTTATAGACTTATTTATTAGTATACTCCTTTAAGTTGTTTGATAAAAAATTTAATTTTATCCTCCTTAGAAAGGTTAAGAGAATAAAGAGGACGTTTTGAAGCAAGGGATCAAATAAGGTCATTATTGGTATTCCACAATCTGCAATTGTTGCCACTAATTATAAATGTAACTCTTGAACTTATTGGAAGATCTGAGTTATTAATCTAATAAGGGGTTGTGAAATCTATTATAGGCCTATTTGGACACCAAAGATCCTGCTAGAGAGAGGTAGATAGCCTATTCCCTATCTTAATTTTGAAATGAATCATAAAAGTATCTCTTACTTATAAAATTTTCCTTTAACTCCAAGAGCAGTTAATAGGATTGAATTATCTTATGTTTTCTTATGCATTTTCATATGATTTCAATTTTATTTTCTAGATAAAATGCTTAATTTGTGTTCAATTTGTGTTAAATGCAAGGTTAGATGTGTTGATACACATTTGGGGCCAAAAGGCAAGGTTTTGAGGCAAATAGGAGAAAAAACGTTATTAAAAAGAGAAGAGAACTAACGCTTTTAAAATCTTGGCAAAAACGGTAGCAAAAAATGAATATAAGATAGTAGGATCTTCACTTACTCTTGGATGGAGAACACATGTCTTCCTATTTTAAGATATAAAAATAAAAGCTTTAAAGCTTTCCAGGAGAGGAGACTTTCAATTAAGAAGCAAAAACGTTTAAAGGAGCAAGCAAAAACGTGATTAAAGAATGAAAAGCTTAGTGGAGACATGCCACCCTAGAGAATAAAAGGACAAAAAGTTTTAAAGCTTTAAAAGAGAGGAGCAAAAAAACATTTTCTCGGGATGTTTTTAAAAGCTTTAAATGACACAACACAAAAACGTTTTTGAAAGAGACAAAAGTTTTGTTTACAAGGGAGACATGCAGCCTTAGGCTTAGACACAAAAAGCTTTTAAAAGCTTAAAAAGGGATGGTAGGAAAAACAATTTTTGAGAGGGAGAGTAGTTGTCATCATTTTTTGGCAACTCTTCCATTTTTCTGTCATTTTTGTTTGTATTTTCTATTAGTTTTCATGTTTTTTTTTTTGCTTTCCTTTGCCTTGTAGCTTTAGATTTGTGTTAGATAACGTTATTAGAGCTTTAAATCTTCTGTTTTCAATATGTTATTTTCTTCTTTTTTATTTTTGCATTTTCCCTAATAGTCTTTTCAATTGTGTTAGGTTTTATGTTTGAATATTGTAAGAATCTTTATTATTTTGTTAATATATGGCCTTGTTTAATTTTCCAGTAGTATTTTCATTTATTTCTAGCCATTATTTGTATTATAGTTATTATTATTTTATTGTTTATTTTAGTTAATTTCACATTGTTAACTTAGGTTATGCTTGGGTTAGAAGTTATTTCCAGCCCTGATTGGGTATTGTCTTTTAGGTCAAGGTTAACTTGGAATTCTGGTTAAATTACATGGATTAGGGATTAATAAATAGGATTGATCACCCTAGATATAATTTCTAATTCAATTGCTAGGAATAAGCTTGTAATACATAATAGTTCTAGTGATTTCTACAAGTAGGAATAGGTTAATTAGTTTTAACAGTAAAATTAATTAATTATTCTAAGATTCCAATTCTCTAAGTTATATAATCCAAGTTTGCGATATTGTGGTTTAGGCTAACTATTCCCTAGCACTTAAAGTTGCTGCATCATTAAACCTAGAGAGCTTGTTTTAGGTTATCACATAGTTAAGGTCAGAACTTGTTGGATTTATCCAAAATTGGAGGAACTTAGGATTCAAGAACTTGTTTGGATCTATGGGCTAGCATCTTAGACCAATCGCAATTTATATATTTTGATAATCAATTATCACTCCTTAATCCCAGAAATATCTTTTGCCCAACCTGTCATATTTATTATTTATTTCTTCTCTTTTCATTTTGTTTTCTTTATTTGTCTTTCTATTCTATTTTAATGTCTTTGCTTTTAGGGGTTTTCTTTTCTTTTTTCTTTTTTTAGACAACCTTAGAAATAGCTTTAGTGCACCCTAACTCTCTGTAGGATCAACTCTAACACACCCTACTACATGGTTAATTCGGCAGTTAGATATTTTATTATTTAATGAGCTCGTGATAGCTCTTACCAATAGTAATTTCTTATTTTGACATTCCAGAAGCTTTTCCTTATCAAAATAACACTATGGACCAATTTAACCCCAAAGGCTTTTGTATTATTGAAAAGAGTCCATATTTGTTTTCCCTAGCAATACCTTTGGTTAGGAAGACATGCAGAGTGATAAGGAAGAGAGAGTGGCATTAGAGAGGCATAGCTTGATCCCTGAGGTAAGTAAGCTTCGGTAGCTCTTTATCCATGAGCTTTAATCCACTTTGTCATTTTTCAACTTAATTCCTGTTACCATACTTTATCTCATGCATAGCTCGCTCCATTAAGTTTTTAGGTGCTTTATGCCTAACCTTCCTTCCTTCTTAGTGCTACATACATTATTCCAATGGACATTTGAGCTATGGTAATGGTTAATAATCCCTATCTAAAGGAAGTTTTTAAGCTTACTCTCTATCTCTTTCATAATAGAAGAAGGTAAAAGATATTGAGTAGATCAATAAATATAAAAGTTAGAGAGGATAGCAACAATAAGTTGTAATCTCTCTACATAGGACAGGAGCCTACTAGTCTAGTTTTTGACCATAGTATCAATTTTTTTAAGAAGAGGTTTACAATTTCTCTTCGAGAGTTTACTAGAGAAAAGAGGGATACCTAAATATTTAACCAGAAATTGACCTCTATTAATCCCTATAAGCCTAATAATGTTTGGTTGAAAATCACTATTTGATTTGGAAAGAAACATTTGACTCTTCGAGAGATTTATTTATAGTTTAGAAATATTTGAGAAGTTGTAAGTCCTTCAAAAAGAGCCTTTATGTACTGCAAATAAGTCTAACAGAACCTGAGAAGATCATTGGCAAGGAGCATGTGAGAAAGTTAGGTTTGGAACATTTCCAATGAAAATTGAAATCCTCGTTGTCCGAGGTTATATTGATAAAAATTTAGGTGATCAATCTAGATTTTCCACTTAAACATTTGGAAAATGTTGACGATTTGACTTTATTTTCTTTTTATTTCGATTTTGGTTGACGATTTGACTTTGAAGGATCATTCAAGTGATGAGAATTGACATATTTTAGCAAAGAGTGACCATCTTTATACTGTAAATTTGTCATTTTCATTTTTCCACTTGTTTTTTTCACATATATTATTCAATGAACATGTTCTATTTGATTTATTCTTTGTATCAATTGAATAATATATGTGAGTAATCTACTTTGGTTGAGGTTAAAAGAGTATTTAGGTTGATAACAGATTTGGTGGATGTTATTTGGCATTGAATGAGTGATTATTTTATCCAATTTAAATTGATCAACTAGGTTAAAACATTAGGTAATTAGAATTCCATAAACATTGTGTTTTAATTATTAGAAAATCAAATTTTCAATATACTTGAATCTAAGAGTGGACCAAGTCTTAAAGTCTTATATAAGGATTCATAAATTTAACAAACTTCGATTTAGGATTCTTGATTTTTAAGCCTTTTTATTCCATGTTATTTACGGACCAAAGTAGGTAATTTGAGTTCAAAATAGATAAGATACTCCTATGACTATTAGTAATATCTTGCTTGTGTG
The DNA here is from genome assembly GCA_028565735.1 of Pinacopodium congolense. Taxonomy (NCBI): domain Eukaryota; kingdom Viridiplantae; phylum Streptophyta; class Magnoliopsida; order Malpighiales; family Erythroxylaceae; genus Pinacopodium; species Pinacopodium congolense. The sequence continues at coordinate 208 of JAOXYD010197668.1, read as the reverse complement.
AAGTAGATCCTAATTCATATCACCCCACATTTTAAGTGATCAATCTATTTAAATCTGAAGCTTTAACTATTTATTACCTTTGGAAGTCTTAATTGTTAAACATTGTCGAGTTGTAATTTGTTTTTATTATTTTACTGATAGGGGTCAAATTCATATGATCTTTATAGTTAATTTGATGTATTATGACCCCTATATTGTGTTTAAATGT
>JAOXYD010197658.1:0-22815 GCA_028565735.1 Pinacopodium congolense | reverse complement strand
TTTATTACAAAATAAAATATAGTTAAAATCAAAAGTGCTTTTTATTTTGATGTTACCAAACAATCTATTATATGAAGCTCTTTTAAAAAAGCTTTTTTTGAAATGACAGCCAAACAGTCAACTGTCTTTTTAAAAAAGTTCTTTTCAGAAAAGTTCTACAAAAAAAAGCTCTACTAATAAAAGCTCTACTTAAATAAGCCCATCCAAACGGGCACTAAGTGCCCTCCTTTTTCTTTTTCTTGTGTAATTTTAATGCATCTTAATACTTGGGTAATATGAAGAACCCCCGAGACTTTCCAATAGGTGGTTCACCTGTGGAAAAAAACTCCTTTTAATTACCACAGCTTTCATCTTAAAAGATTATTGCTCGAATTGTGATGGTCGAAAGCAAAAATATTTTTATTTTTAATAGTAATTAAATTGAATATGCAATTATTAATTTATTAATTAGTTTATTTAAATTATATAATTTATAAATTATTATATCTCACTAAACATTTCTCACATCACTAAATTCTTAAAATTGAGTGTAGAATGTAGATCTTCCATGCCACAATAATACAGTGGTTAAAGGCTTCTTTTATATGAACTTTTGATGACCAAAAGATGTTACCTTAAAATTCTCCCTGGGCTTTTATTAACTTAAGCCACTGAGCTTCTGTACTTCAGCGCAATGCACTTTTGAGAACGTTAACATGGGATCCATTTTTTAAATACAAGCTATTCAAATATATAAATAAAATCAAATTTAAGAAACCCTTAAGAAAATAATTGGCTAATCAAATATCTGTATAGGATTTTTAGGTCAAAACTGGCAACCAAAATGTCTTACTAAGATAATATTCTATGAAAATGATCAATAAATCTCTGGATAGGACTTCCAAGTCAAAAATTGGCAATCGGAATGGCTGTGGCCGTCTAAAGACTAAATAATAATTTATCTATGAAAATCTCTCTAGACTCTAATACTAAAATTTAATCAAAATATCTTCCCTAAGATAGCTATCAAAGACAAAGAAACTGCAACTGTATCTCATATTCAACCTGACACTGGCGTTTCTTAGTAGTGAAAGTTTAGAATTCGGACTTCTGAGATGTGGTCCACATTTAGAGGAAGTAGCATTGCCTCCATAAATTTCTTGGGAGTCAGCATTATTTTTGTTCTTATTCCCTATTATGTTACATCACTTCTTTATAACAACCTAAGGCAAACATAATGGGCTTGACATCAGAATCCATCAACATTTCGCTTAATATTATATATAAGTGATGGAGAATCTACGACTGAATTCGTCATGTTGTTTCGGTGTTGATGGAGACTTTGTTAAGAAAGACAAGAGACTCCAATGATGGCTGGGCAAAAATATTATAAATAAAGAATAAGTTCAGTTAAATTTTTATTATTTTATTTATTTTATTTATTTTTGTATTTTTGATTTTTATATTATTTTAAATTTTTTAATACTATATTAATATTTTATTTTTTAATTTTTATACTTTTTTTTTCAATTTTTATATTTAAAAAATAAATAATAAATAAATAAAAAAAAACTCAACTAAACATCTCTAAATTGTCTTCCTACCTTTTTTAACTATATGCTAATGCTACCTTTTTTCGATCCATAATTTACTAGACTAATCGTTTTAGTCTAGTAAAACTAAAAAGCAAGCCTTGCAAATCTGTCGTACAAACTGAATTTTTTTTTTTTTGGGGTATAAATAGAAGGTAAAAGTGATTAAACATTGAGCCCTGTCCTGATTAGAGAGGGAAGTTTAATGTAAAACCTTAATATAGTGGATATATAAGGAATTTCTACTGTTACCAGTCTTAATAAATACCTTGCATTATTCTATTAACCAATTTTATCCCCCATATGGTTGATGCTGAAAGCTTCTGAATTTGCCAATATTAAGTTACCATGCCTAGTTAAGATAAACACACAAAGAAATGGTTTATAGACCTTGCACGAAGTTATGTGGCTCGTCGTGTCTTCATAATTAAGTTTCACGGAGATGGTGATGCCTCTTGCTTAGCGTACCTCTGCTTATGGCTCCAAGTCTCCAACATTTGGTGCACTTGAGCACAGGTTCTAGCCTCTAAGCCATGAGATGATGGTGCAGCACTGAAAGCCCAGTAGTAAAACTAAATCGCGGAACACATTATAGGCCGAGAACTTTTGGAAATGACGTAGTTCTACATGATTCTAAGGTAGTTAAAGTCAAAAAAATCACAAAACAGTAAGTAGTTATATTGTACTTCTTGATACATCATCCCACTACGTTAGAGATACTAATGCACAGATATGGAAATATTCAAAATCTACCGTCAGGTCACTGAATACCTAGACGAATTTTTCTTGGATTTTGTGACAAGTTCAACGAGGAAGGACTCCCGCGTCAACTTATCAACGTTCAAGGAGGAAAGGTTCCTGCATCAACTTATCAACCAAAAAAGTCTCATATAATGTAAATTAAGGATCAATCAACGTGAACGGGAATAGATGGATTTAATGTTACTAGCATTAGCATCAAGAGTGACGTTATTGACAATTCAAGAGAAGTCTCGACTTCTAAAGCATCCATTTCAATGGTTATGTGCTGACGAAGAACCTTTCGTTCTGTATTTTATCATTCATTATTCGTCCGCCCTTTTAAAGGTAGCACAACATTTTTTTCTTTCAAAATTCAATTTTCGACCAAGCCCTGAGGTGGCCAAATCCAATCCAACGTCAGAAGTAGACAAATCTCCTCTTACACGACAAGCGCAAGTAATTGGCCGCGCATTGGTAAAGTAAAAATATCACCTGAATATTGGCTTATTATTCATCAATATGCATAGGTACACACACACACACACACACATATATATAGTATAATATTGCACTCTATATCTAAACAAAATCAGCTCAATTTTAACCTAGATAGATAAGAAGACAAGCCCACCTTATTAATAAGTAATATACATAGTGAGTATATCGAATATCGTAGTCTACAAAGACTAAAGTGTAAATATCAAGTCAAACGATATAAAATTACTCAGGTGATTACGTTTTGAATGATGTGAAAATAAATTTTAAATAATTAAAAAAATATTGAAGAAAACACAATCTAACACTAAATTATGACTAAGACATTTTCAAAAAATAAATTAATTAAGGTTTCATATTTCAATGGGTTAATCACTTCTTTTTGCATATAAGGAATGATTTATGACCTACTTCATTTAATCAAGACACTAAATAATCATAAAAGCATCTTTTTTCTTTTAAACTCAAATTACCTACTTGTACGTAAGTAACTTACAATAAAAGATATGGATATCAAGAGGCTAATCTAAATTTGTTAAATTTAGAAATCCTCACATAAGATTATAACGCTTGATCCACTCTTAGATTAGTACATTATCTAATTAATTTTTCAATAATTAAAACTCAAGGGTCATGGAATTTCAATTATCTTAGGCATTAACTTAGGTGATCAAGCTAAGTTAGGTAAAATAAACATTTAGTCAAGGTAATTAATATGTTCATAACACATTAAGGTAATTTTCTAACCTTAACCAAAACAAGTTACACATACATATTTGTCGAGAAAATATAGGATAAAGACATAATAAGCATATTCATTGAATTAAATATGAGTATCAGAGTATGGAGTCAATACAAAGAGAAAATTGAAAAATACAAAAACCCAATAAGAAGATGGTCACTACCTATTCATTTTTTAATGTTTACACCACTTGTATGCTCCTTTAAGTCCTAAGAACTAAGCAATGGAAGATTGAGAAGAAAATAAGAGAAACCTAATTAAGATGAGTGTTGATCTAAATGTATAGTTCTAACTATCAAAGAGTGATGAAAATGTTGATCTAAATGTTTAGTTCTAACTATCGAAGAGTGATGAAAATAAGTAGTTATATAGTCTTAAAGGTAGCTACTAGGGTTTTTTGCTAAGTAGGGTAAAAAAGGGGATTACAATTGTCATTTCGTTGTATCCAAATTGTTAATTTTTTGTTTGATAGTGACTTCAATTGTAGTTAACTTTTGCACAATGGCATTGTTCTACTACCATCGTTATGCTCCCTATATCGTTACTTCAACGATGGTTATTCAGGGATCAACGACACCATTAGTCAATTTAAGAAACTGTTACTGAACTCATGTCATACACTTTTCTTACTCCTTTTTACTCTAATTCCAACCCAACAGCTCAATTAATGGTAAAAATACTAATCATAATGCCTTAAGACTTATAGAATTTACTCATTAACAACACCTTTACACTTGAATTGTTACTTTTCCTCAAGTAACACATGTAGATACTAAAAAAAAGTCTTTTAAGGTTGTTCAAAAGTTAATTGGCATTTCAATATAACTTAGGCAATTAAATGTAGTTAGCATCGTCTCATTTAAGTTTGATCATGGATTAATACATACAGTCATTACACATAGAAAAAAGCAATTCCTTGTGCATAATACTATATCTAAAAAAACTCATATAGATCATCATGAAACTTTTCTTAGAGAAATCCAATTAAAATGTTCTTTTTCCTCACTCATTCAATTATAAAAGATTCGTAGAAAAGGCTATGTAACAAACCATTCATAGTTATTCATAAGTATTCTCAATTCACTTCATACCTTTTTCAAACTTTAACTTAAATAAAAAATCAATTCTATACTTAAAATTAACATTCATAAAGTATATCTTTCAACTTCTAAATACATTCACATGTTTTTATTAATTTAATTGAGCATTATAGGTTTGGTAAGAAATCACATTATCTTTTGATGTGAAAATGAATACCTTGTTATGAACACTCTTAGTTACTTAACTAAGTCATCTCACATTAACTGGTTACTAATGCCATTCTTTAATTTCGACCTTTTTTTTGTAGATGCAAAGCTAGTGAAGTGAATTGATACGTATTTGTTCACGATTTGTTTTAGACAAAATACGCTTACAACAAGTCGCACTTACTCGTATATATGAATTTTATATATACAATACTCTAGTAATCATCAAGTATCCATTTTCCAATTCATGAAGCAAATTCAATTTTCTTATCCACCAACACTCATAATAAGTTGCATAGACTTTCAAATTCACTTAAATAATTGAATTCATCATGCATATTTGAAATCTCAATCCGAGTTTACATAAAAATCCATATAAAGCTTTTTTCATCTTAACATTTTGGAAAAGGAATCAATTTTACTATGCATTCACAACTATACGTAATAGAAGTTATAATCAAATAAGAATTATTCATTACTAACTATAATAATCATATGTATCATATTAAGGTAAATACATTAACATTTAATTAACTTTAGCATGATTCTCAAATGAAATATCCAAGTTAGCAACTAGAAAACTTACAAAAATCCAAGTGTATATCAATTAAGCTCAATGTTTCCTTCAATCTCCCCCAACCCCACTTACATTGAACATTGTTCCTAATATTCATAAAGTCAAAGTAAAGCACAAAGGGTAGGAAGAATAAAGAAACTCCCCTTGAAAAGATTATCCATACACTCATTATAGCCATCCTTGAGCATGCTAAGCAGGAGACCAGAAAAAAACTAAAGAAAAATAGAAACCTTAAACTAAACATAGCAATGGAAATGAAATTAAAAGGGTAGAAACAAAATCCTACGTCCTAAGAAAAACAAACTAGAGAAGATTAATGAGGAGATGAGAATGAGTTATGAAGGAAAAGCATTTCACCTATATCCTCCACCAACTTAAACATATATAACTTAGCTTTTTGTCTATTTACTTTTAAAAGGGGCTCATTTTTCCTTCTTACCTCAAAAACCCCAAATGAAAATTTTTTTGTTACTTGAAATAGGCCAATTCACCTTGACTTAAGCTTCCTTAGAAAGAGTCGAAGATTGGAGTTATAGATCAATACCTAATTACCCACTTTAAAGTCTCAGTATAAAATCTTTTTGTTACAATGTCTCTTCACATGCTCTTTAGACAACTTTAAATTATGTTAGGTATTAAACTTGAACTCATTAAACTCATTGAGCTATATAAGTATCTTGACACCTATGTGATGCAAATTAAAGTTTAAAAAATTGGTAGCCCAATATGCTCTATGCTTTAGTTCTATAGGAATATGGTAAGCTTTTCCATACACTATCTCGAATGATGACATGCCTATAGATAATTTAAATGTGATCCTATATGTCCAAAGTACATCATCTAACTTTATGAACCAATCTTCTCTAGAAACATTAACAATCTTCTATAACATTTTCTTTAATTCCTTATTACAAACCTCAATTTATCCACTAGTCTGAGGGTGATATGATGTAGTAACCTTGTGGGTTGTTCCATACTTTGTCAATAAAGAGCTAAAAAGTTTGTTAAAAAAATGTGAACGTTGTTACAAAGTGCCAATAACAGTCTTATGTGTCCCAAAACGAGTGAAAATATTTTTTTGAGAATCTACTACAATCCTAGTTCCATTTTTAGGCAATACTTTTACTCATACCCATTTACTAATATAATATACAAAAATAAAAATATGTTGATTAAAGTATGCTTTAGGGAACAGTGCAATGAAGTTAATGTCCTAAACATCAAAAACCTCACAAACTAGAATATTGGTTAATGACATGTCATGCTTCATATATATGTCTCCAATATCACAATATACAACAAATGTATACACATCCATAAACAAGGTGGACCAATAAAATCACATGCTAAAACTTTATGTGTAGTTTTAGCTGCCCTATAATGTTCTCCTACCTCTTTACAATGACAATGATATAAAATGGAGGACATTTCCTTTTTAGGAATACAACATCTCACAATATCATCAGCATAAATCTTATATAAGCAAGGGTCCTCTAAAAGATAATGTCTTACCTCTAACAAAAATTTCTTTTTCTAATTGTAAAAATGATAAGGGGGAAGGATATTACTAGTAAGGAAGTTTATGTCATCAACAAACTAAGGAGTGGCTATCATGGCTATAAGCTACTCATTAAGAAAGAGCTCTTTGATTTCTTTATAATTTCTGCTCTCTATAATTTTTTCATCTAGTCTCGATAAGTAATCAACTACATAATTTTTAGCCTTCTTTTTATCCTTAAGTTCGATATCAAATTCCTGCAATTGTTGAACCCATTTAATTAGTTTTGCTTTGGTATATAGTTTAGTCATCAAGTATTTTAAAGCGGCATAATCAATATAAATACCAACTTTATATAAAATTAACTACGACCGAAACTTGTAAAAAGCAAACACCACCACCACTAACATTCCATTTTCTATGGTGGTGTAATTGTTTAGAGTTTTACTAACATAATAGATAGGTTGAAAGAACTTACCTCCTTATGTCACAACACGGCACCCTCGGCAAAATCATTTGCATCACACAAAAACTCAAAAGGAAGAAATCTATAATTTTCCTTTAAAAAATTAAAGCATGTTATGCAATTATCATCAAAATTAAATGCAACATCTCTTGCAAGTATCTTAGTTAATGGTCTAAAATTTTTTGAAAAGTCCTTAATGAAATGAAGATAAAACTAGCATAGCTTAAGAAAATCCTAATGAATTTAATAGAATTTATGGGAGGAAGTTTCTTAATAACATCAATTTTAGCTGGATTTGCCTTTATGCCCCTACTAAATATCATTTAACCCAAGACAATGCACTCTTGAACCATAAAATGATACTTGTCTTAATTAATTACTAAATGGGTTTCTTCATATCTTGTAAGGACCTTCTCTAAGTTATCTAAAAAAAAATTAAAAGAGGTACCACATATGAAGAAGTCATCCATAAACACCTCAGTGGAAGTCTCAATCATATAAGAAAAATAACCATCATATATGGCTAAAATGTAGTTTGAGCATTACATAGACCAAAAGACATGAGTTTATAAGTAAAAGTGTCATACAAATATATGAAAGTATTCTTTTCTTGATTTGTCAAAGCTATCAAAATTTGCAAATAACTAGAAGATCTATCTAAGGCACAATAAAAATTATATCTCACTAACTTTTCAATCATTTGATCAATAATAGGAAAAGGAAAATAATCCTTATGGGTGGCATCATTTAACTTCTTATAATTTAGGCACATCCTTTACCCAATAACCTTCATATTGGCTATCGATACATTTTTCTTACTTTACACCATTGTAATTCCTACCTTTTTAGACACCACTTGGACAAGATTCACCTAACTAGAATCAGAGATTGGGTACATAATACTTGAATCAAGAACCTTGATAACCTTATCCTTAATTATATTCTGTATGTGTGGGTTGAGCCATCTCAAGGGCTATACCAATGCCTTGCTCCCATCCTCCATGAAAATTTTATGTGTGGAGAAAGAGGGGCTAATTACATTAATGTTCATAATTGTCATTATCCATTCAATGACTTTCTTATGGTCTCTTAACACTTTTAAAAGTCTCTCCTCTTTGGTATATGTAAAATAAGAAGAAATAATAACTGGTAAGTACTTAGGTGGTTGTAAAAATGCATACTTTAAATGACTAGGTAAGGATTTAAATTCAAGAGAAGGAGGCTCCTAAATTAAAGGCTTGGGTAGTGTTTTTATAATACTAAATAAACTTAAATAAATCAGTAAACTCAAATAAATCAGTCTTTTAACATGTAAAATAATTCAAGACTAATTTTTACAATAAGTGCACTGGGTAATAAGTAATATAGTGGATTAAGTTAAGGGTTCTAATGTTAATCCCAAGAGGAAAATATTATGAGTAATAAGTTACTCAGATTACAATTATCTAGAGAAATTAGAATTATAAATTATTAAAGTTCAGACAACTAAATAAATCTAAAAACTTTCAATCAATATAAAGGATTTTAAGAATGCCTTAAAGATTACCAAATTAAAGTGATTAGCTAAGGTTTAGGTTTTCAATGAAGAAATTGAGTTATAAAGGGGTAAGAATGCCTAATATGGGGTATCTTCACTAAATCAAGGCAATGCTATGGTTAAGACAACATTGTATCTCTATTTTTCCTATGATGAAGTTTAGTCGTTCATCAGACTTAGATAATATGCATAAAGTTTAAGAAGTTTAATCTAAAAATACCCTATTTCTAGATTAACGTCCTCATGATTAACCAAAGTTTGGTCATTCATTGATTTAAATCATATTATTTATTAATCTTTCTAATAGTTAAAGTAAAATTTTCAAATGCATAAGTATTTAATGTCATTATCTTAAGTAGCCAACTTAAAACAAGCATTAAACATTCCAATAAACAAAGATCATCATCTAAGGTTCATAAGAAAATTAGTCAAAGAATTTACTAGCCTTACTTTAGCTAAAAGTTCATATTAAAACCACATTTGGATCAAAGAACAATAAGAATGAAACTGAAACAACATGTTCTTGAATATATTGAAACCAAGAGTAAGATATGATTAAAGATCTTAGAAAGCACCAAGTTAAGCTCCAAAGTCAAATATAACTCTGAATCACAAGTACAAATTTGAATCCTAAAAAAAACTTAAAATCTCTAAACACAAAGGCTAGAAATGAAAAAATAAGAAAAACCTAACCTAAAGAAAGAAGAAGAAAAATCTAGCTAAAAAGGTGTTTTTGACTACCAAAGACTTATTTTTGCATGAAAATGGCATTTTATATATCTCTTGTAAGTTGATTGGAAGTTGGAGCAAGTTGTAGCTAAAATCAGATTTAATCTAACTAGAAAATCACCACAGAGTACTTAAATAGCCTTGAGTTAGTACTTAAATGGTGTCGTTCTGTTACCTGTATTTAACTCTGAAAGTTGACTTGAATGTGGGTTTAAGGGACTTTAAAGGTGGTTCAACAGGCCTATGTTTAAGTCCTAAAATGCTCCATTCCTTATCTTTTGCCACAAATTTCTTCAAATTTTGATATTAATATGTAATTTAAGTAATTTCAAACATAAATTAAATATTAAAATATCAAAATAGGGGGTAATTTTACATCAAATAACCATAAAAATATTATAAAATGGACTCTTATTAAACAATGGCCTAGCTAGTCTTTGGAGAGGCTTATAAGTTTTATATTGTTCATATCCATAGTAGCTCTATAATCTCCTAGATCCTCTTAAAACTCCTAACCTAATTCTTCAAACACGCCTTGCATTTTTTCTTTCAGTAAACCTGTAAAAACTTCAAGAAAAGGATTGTAATCATAAGAGTGTCTATTAATCAAATTACAAAAATCAAGAGTAGATGGATGCTTCATGGTATCAAAGACATTAAAAACTATCTCCTCATTTTAAAGCCTCAAGATGAGCTTCTATGTTGCATATTGATAATGGTCCTTATTTTACCCATGAAAGGTCTTCCAAAGATGATGGGTATGTTACGATCTTTCTCCACGTTAAGCATTAAAAAGTCTACTAAAAATATTAATAGGATTAGAAGTTTGTTTCTTAGGTTGTTTAGTGTGTTAATGTGTTTATTTAAGATGATAATTAGATGTTTAGATCTTAGAATCATGTTCTTTTGATATGTTTTTAATGTTTGGCAGGAAATTGATCTCAAGTGTGTAAATACTTATTGGAGTTTCATGTGGAGTTGTATAAGGAAGCAAAGTGGAGGATAAGATGAAGAAACATGAAGAAAAATGTAGGTCACGATCGTGACTTAGTCACGATCATGACAGAGGATTGTAGATTCACTAAAGTCATGATTGTAGCATGCCACATTTTTTAATAGACTTAAATTTCACATGGTTTTTAATAAGTTGGAGCTATTTTGGGATAGAAAACATAAAGGAAAATTAGTCACCATTCCAAGTTTAACAAGATCCTAAAAAGGAAAAGAACATGTTTTGAAGAGGAAAAACAAGAAGAAACTCAAAGATCAAGTTGGAAACATTAAGATTATCCAAGCTTTCCAAATTTTCTAAATCAAGGGCTTCAAGCCACATTTACTCTTATCTCTATTCTATTTCTTTCTATTAAATATCTAATCTTAATAGTTATATGTTGATCAAGATTATGTATCACTAAATCTATTTTAAGGTTTATTCTTGAATTGTTTATATGACTTTTATCTTATTGATTTAATACATTTATATTTTGTGATATTTTTTGAGCTTATAATTGATTCTAATCGAGATATTGAATTAAGTTATTTTTTTTGGTTGTCTAACGAGAGTTAGTGTCTTAATAGACCTATAAATATTGGTTAATAGGTAATTAAAGAGTGATTTTGATTTCTTATTAATTATCCCTAGGATTACTTCAAATCCAATTGGGTATTTAGGAGTAGTTTTGTGAATCGAGAGATTGCAAATTACTTTGCATTTATTTCAATTCAAATTACTTGGTTGGATCTTTAGAGGGGGTAGTCAAAATCCTTGGATATTTAGGATCGAGTATAGTTAAATCAATAAGGTAAAGGGAGGATAAACAAGGATAGAATAACCCTTAAGTTTCCACCATTATTAAGTAACATAAATTTTTTTACTTTCTTCAACATGTTTGTCCTTTGAGATTTGTTAACTTAGTTTAATTTTCAGTTTTTACATTTTTTGTTTATCTTAAACAAAGTGTGATTCAAATTTTTATGTTTCTATGTTCAGTTTTTTTATGAGAATGGCATCTATTATACTTTAAGATATAACTTGTATACTTGCACTATATCATAAATGAAAAATAATTTTTTGATACCATTATTAGGGATTGTAATTTTAGCATGTTATTCAATTTGAATTCATTTGATTTAAGGATTTTTTATAATTTTATTGTGTGATATTAGGAATATGAATATAAGAGTAACTAGGAGCTCAAACATATTATAAGACAAAGAAATTTAAGATATCACAAAGCATGAAAGAGAACTTCGTAAAACAAAGTACCAAGAAGCTATTGACAACACAATGGTAGAAGAAAGGAATCAATGAGAACATTAAAGAACTCCTATGGATTTCATGATGCCTAGGTTTATTTCAAATCAATAAAGGACCATGAGATCCCCATTGCAAGCCAATAATCTTGAAATCAAACTGATGTTGTTGAATATGCTGTAAACCAATTTTTAGTTATATGAATTGACCAATGAAGTCCAAAATGTACACCTGGACAATTTCTTAGAGATTTGCAACATATTTAGGTACAATGAATTATCAAAAGATGCCATAAAAATGCATTTTCCCTTTTCTTATTGAAGTACGAGCTAATGCTTGGTTAAACTCTTTAAATCTAGAAAAAAATCATAATGTGGGATGAACTGGTTCAAGCTTTTTTAGCTAAATATTTTCCATTGAAGAAGACCACCGAAATCATCAAAGAGATAATAAATTTCCAGCAAAGTAAGCAAATGAGAGATTAATGGAATTACAAAGGAGTTACCCTTACCACAATTTATTAAAGGAATTTTTGCTGTAGAACTTTTATAATGAAGTTAACATACATACAAGAGGTAATATAGATGCAACTGTTTAAGGTTTTTAAATGTGAATGACTATAGATGTTGCCCATGACCTTTTAAAAAAATGACAAATAATAGTTGCCTTTACATAATGGAGAGGAGTAGGCAACCAAACTGTTAAGAGTAGAAGAAAGTTATTGCCATGAATTTAATGATAACCCTACAAGCCCAAATGTTAGCACTCACTAAGAAACATAATAACTATAGTAATCATTACCATTCATGAATGTTGTGCTTTTTTGTGGATATTTTGGAGATATTAATGGTTGTTGCTATTTTAAAAAAAGTATGTTGAAAAAAATCAAGAATATGGATTTTTAAAAACTAACCCAAAAGACCCCAATTAGTATAGGAACCTAGAATACGTTAAGTTCTTTATTTTGTAGGTTAATACTAAATAGGATCAAATGAATTTAAAGTGAGGAAGTAATATGGTATCCAACTCAAGAGGAAAATCATCAAGAGTCTTTATATGAGTTAATCAAGTAAGGATGTTGTTGAGCTGTGTGAGAAGAAGAAAATAAGTTAACTAATAAAGGAATATATTAAATAGAGAATGTTGACATAGCATAGATATTTTAGAGGAAAAAACTTTGTTTACATGTATCTAGAAGGAGTAAAATAGAATGATTTTTTCAAATCAATTTGATCTTTGAAATTTGTCTATGATTTGAAGAAATGTTTTTATGTCTAATTTTCCCATATGATAGGATTTTCTTTTATTAAAAAAATGGAGTTAGAAAGAATGTGGTCAAATCTTTCATGATGCACAAACTTTGGGGGAGTAAATGAATTGAAAATTACTTTTTTTAGTTTATTAATAACTTTTTGATTATTTTAAAAAGGGAAAGAATTTAATCATTATTAGATACTTGGTAGAGGGGGTGACGTGTGTAGATATTAGATGCATAAATTAAGGGAAAGAAACAGGGTTTGCTTTGCATATATTTTACATTTTATGTTTCCATAATATCATATATTTTCTCATCATAAAAAAAATGATTGAACTAAGAGAGGTTCTAATCTATAGTTTGATAATGAAAAAATTCATTTGTTATTAATGATTTTTTTGTATTGAAAGCTCTTTTCAAAAAAGGTATATATAAGATATATTTAAAAGGAAATAAGAGTCCAAGGGAATTTGATGTAAAGAGCAAACCGAGAATAAGACATTAAGAGCAAGTGTGTTAGTATATAACTTGATTTTGCATGCATGATTTTATATTAGTCTTGGTTGAGTACTTTAGATTAAGGACTCAACTATTATATGATTATTAACATAGAGGTTAATTGCATAGAGTTATTCATAATCAAGAGGAAAGTTTGGGAAATATTTTAAAGAAATCCTTTTGATACATTACAATGTTTTTAGGGAAGTTTTTGATATATGTTTAAGTCAAATATTATGAAAAGAATATTTTTGGGATGTTTGGTAAATATAGGAAAAAGTTTTGAAGTGTTTAAAAACTGCTTCTAAGAGGAGTGATTGACCAAGGCTTGAGGAACTAGTAGACTAGTATGTCTTTTCTAGAGAGATTGGTCCACCAGTGTATGTAAAATTGTGCATGATTGGTCGATCAATGTGATTGAGCGTCGACTAATGTACTAATTGACTAATGCTAAGGAGCAGTTGACTAGTGGTCGCGATAAATACCCAATGACTAGTTTTTAACGGGCACATTTTGTTATTTAATGTCTCCAATTGTTATATACATCTATTTTATGCTTTCTAGACCTATAAATAGGTTGTTTAAGGTGTTATTTATGCATCTATTAATTCAAAGTGGGCACAAGTGCAAAGTAGTGCATAAAGTGATTGAGTATTTTAGTGCATTCATTATTATTTTAATTGTGAGTCCTCTTTTAAACATATTGGCTGAGCATGTGAGATACTTTTATATAGGCTTATTAAAATTGTGTTATAAGGTTGCTCTTCACCAAAAGAAGATTTTGTACAAAAGTTATTCTTCACTCATAAAGAAAGATTATAATTAAATTTCCAAGTGTGACTTAGAGAGTCGATGTAGGCAAAATTTGTGTGTAAAACCACTAAAAATCTATTTATTATTTCTTTCCTTATCCTCTCTATTTTAAATTTTTATTTTCATTTAAATTATATTAATTCTTTGATTTAGATACATTGTCACATTTCCCCAGTATATTATAATTATTTTAGACTGAATTTTAAATATGAATTCTGGTTAGATAGTATAGCCTTTTTAGGATATGTGGTATCTAAAGACGACATTCAAGTCAACCCTAAGAAGATTGAAGTCATCATAAGGTGGATAAAACCAATTATTGTCACCAAAGTTTGGAGTTTCTTAGGCTTAATAGGCTATTATTGAGGTCTTATTTAAGATTTTTCACAGATAGTAGCACATCTAATTAAGATGACTAAAAAGAATGCTAAATTTGTTGGGTTAAACTTGTGAGGATAGTTTTCAACAACTTAAGGAAAAGTTAACATTGGCTCTAGTGTTGAACTTACCTTTAGGATTGGAGGGATTTATGGTGTATTTCGATGCTTATAAAGTTGGTTTAGGTTGTGTGATTATGCAACATAGGTCGGTAGTGGCTTATACCTCCAAATAGTTAAATAAGTATGAGCAGAACAATCCTAACATGATCTAAAAATGGTGGCTATAGTGTTCGAACTTAAGATTTAGAAACATTATTTGTATAATGTGACTTGCGAGATTTATATTGATCATAAAAGCTTGAAGTATATTTGTTCATAAAGAAATTTAAATTTAAGGCAGCGAAGATGGATAAAGTTTCTTAAAGATTATGATTTACCTATTTTGTATCACTTAAGTATAGCTGACGTAGTGGCTAATGCTTTAATTAGGAAATCACCTGGTAGTCTTACTTACTTCAGCTTTTTCAGGAGAACTTTGATTAAAGAGTTATAAGAATTGATTGATCGAGATTTTCAATGGAAAATATTGAGGTTGAGATGTTTGATAGTATAATTTAAAGTTAAATCGATGTTTTTGATAAGGTTAAGGTTGTTTAGCTAAAAGACTTATAATTGAGTAAGACGGTTAAGAAGATTTGAGAGGGTCAATATAAGGATCTTACTATTAATAGTGATGGCATTTTGAGGATACATAGTAGAGTGTGTGCACGAGACGGAGATAATTTAATGAAGGAGATTATGAAGCAGTTACATTTCATAGCTTGTAGCATTTACCCAAGCTCTACTAAGATTTATTATGATCTCAAGACTACGTATTGGTGGATGGGAATGAAAAACGATATTGCAAAATCTATGTCTAGGTACCTAACACATCAACAGATGAAGCTTAAGCACTAAAGATAGTTGGGATTACTAAAACATCTCCCTATTTCTGAGTGAAAGTGGGATATGATTATTATGGACTTTATAACTAAATTAGCCTACAATAATACTGGACATAATGCTATCATTGTGATTACAACCTAACTAACCTGTCAATTGAATAATTCTTCAGGATGGATAAAAAATGTGTAGACTTTGTCAATCTACATATATTCAGGCTCTAGTAGAGGCTTTATGTTTATATGAGATACCACACTTTATAGTCTCTAGTAGAGATTTGAATTTCAACTCAAATTTCTAATGAGAGTTAAAGCTTTAGGTGCAAGATTGGATTTCAATATGATTTTTCATCTTTAGACAATTGATCAATCCGAAATAACTATGTAGGCTCCATAAGATATGCTTAGAACATATGTTATTAATTTTAGTGCTCAATGAGATTTGTGTTTAATGTTGATTGAGTTTGTTTATAGTAATTGAGTTTGTTTATAATAGCAATTATCATGCTAGTATTAAGATGGCTCCTTACAAGAAACTGTATGGAAGGAATTATAGGTCGCGCATGTGTTGGAAAATTAGTGAAACATATTAACAAGACCTAAGTTAGTGTAGATAACCTTTGAAAAAATTCCTATCATTTAATAAAGATTGAGGACAACCTTTAGTATGAAAAATAGTTATGAGGATCCTAAAAGAAAAAATGCGAGATTTTTTTTTGGCAACGTGGTATTTTTGAAGGTGTCACCTATAAAAGGAGTGATAAGGTTCATTTAAAATGGTAAACTAGCTCCAAGTTATATTGAGTTGTTTAAAATTAGTTTTAGAGTGGGTGAAGTGACATATAGATTGGTGTTGCTACCTAACTTGTCTATAATTCATCTAGTATTTCATGTGTCAATGTTGAGGAAATATATTTCTGATCCTTTTAATATCCTTCAGTCGTGTTTCGTGGAGATTAGCAATAACTTGACATATGAGGTATAACCTATTATTATAGTAGATGATCATATTTGTCAACTTAGGTTAAGGGAAATACTAATAGTAAAGGTGATATAGAATAATCACACTTGGAAGACTATATGTGTGAGACGAAGCAGGACATACAAAGTCAATACTCGCATTTATTTCAACAATAAGGTAAGATTTAAAATTCAAGGAAGAATTTTCAATAAAGAGGTAGAATGGATGACATAATTTTTTATCATTTAAAATGGAAAAATAAAGAAGAAATGCCTTTAGTTTGTTATCTTTAAATATCAAGATCAAAATGAACATTTATATATGTTTATAAGTTCATAAGGAAGGCTAAAAGTATCGCTTTAACCTTTGAACTTTCTCTCTAAGAGTCATTGTATGTATCGAACTTCAGGTGGTCATATCTGCTTTGTCCGACCTCTATTTCTAATGATCTAAGACTTTATGGAAATCTCTTTATATGTTTTATCATTCACTTAAACTTGTTTCACAAAAATCAGCCTAGATTTGGAGATTTTAAACCTTAAAGCTTTGTCTATTTTGGTCCACCTTTTTTAAAATTTTTTGGTCATTTTATGACAAATTAACACCACCATCATTTATATCAATCCTAAAAATGTAGGGAGGGAGTGTGAATCATTAGTGAATAGAGCTCTTTGACCGTGAATGGAGATGGATACCATTAAGCTTTGAGACTTTGATTTGCACAAACTAGAGGGAGTTTCGACATGTGGCAAGTACCATTGAACTCTTAGTATGAAGTTCGGCATTTTTGGGTGGGTGGTGTGACCAACCATCACTATGATAGCCCACAAATCATCAAGAATGATGGCGCTATGACCATCCCTAAAATAGTTAATAATATTTTTAAATTTTTTTATAAATTATACTAATTATTTTTTATAACTGTGATACGGTGAAATTTTTGACTAATAATTAATTAAAAATTCCATAATATTTATGTCATTGTATATTAAATCTCAGTTAAATGTATTTAGATTGATATTGACTAAGATTGAGGTTAATTAGATATATTGAATATGAATGAGTCCATTAGTATTAAAATTTAATATATTGGAAGTAAATTAATTATTGATTTGATATTATGATTGTGGACTTTTAAAAGCATAATCATTATAGCTTTGGGGGGCCAATACGACCTACAATTAATGGTAGATATAGAATCATAATTTCATTACAAGAATAACCCTTCTTAAGAAGGAGGATATTTGTTTTACACTAGGAGGCTCTATCAGATTTTTAGTATGTTTCTCATAAAACGTGGCATTGGGTTTTAGAGTAAAATATTAATTTCTTTATAATGAAATAACAAATGTTAGGGTATATTCTATAGACGATTTGGAATTTATTTAATGATTCCTTTATATCCTTTCTATAAATCAATTAAGAGTGAGACCCTCGGTGTCGAGACATTAGGCTTAGTGTTTAAGAGTGCATTCCACATATGAGTTAATATTATAGTTATTATTATGTATTAAATTTTTTTCCCTAAATTTGGTTATGAGTATGAAGGATTATTATGGGACAAGCTATTTGGTGGGCGCAACATAGGTAATACATGTGTATCTACATATGTAAAAAAAGTATATTGTATGTTGTATGTGAATCTTTAGGGGCATAATATGGTTATAGTATTAATTTATTTAGTAAGGTCTGAATTCCCTTAACTATTTTTCAAGATCATACAGTATAGACCTCAAGTAGCAATACTTTATGTTGAACATCTTCTTCCTTGGCAATATTATGTATGATTTAAGGTTATTATGACTTTTGAATTTAGATCTACAATAGTCATGCACTTATTGAATTCTCTTTCATATTATTCATACTACTATTTGTAGTATTACTGTAAACTGGATATTATTAGAGCTATTATAATAACATAAGTATGGATTTGATTTATCTTGGAAAATTTTTGCTGTTACTATTGATATTGAGCTTTAGTTGGACTTTAGGCTTGCAAGGCATTTAGAAGGCATTGCGATTTACTGTTTCTTTAGTGTTGATCATGATCTGTAGTTCGGATCGTGACAAATTCAAACATAGTATAAGCACTTTTTACCATACAAGAAGTGTCAACAAACTTGATAAATTTTGTTCTATCATTATACTAAACTAAGAAATTGATTAATGTTATTTATCTTTCATTAAAAAAAATTTATTCAACCCTATTTAAAACTCGTAATACTTTTGAAAATTAGGTTCTTACAGGTAAATGTTCAATACCTAAGTTGGCCTTACAAAGGTGATTGTGTAAAAGAATGTTTGGGCTTATAAAATATGGAATTTATTCTTGTTGAAATTATCAATAATCCTACATAAAGATAAAAAAGAAAACTGAAAATAATCAACCTCGTCATTTTTTATAATAGTGCATCTTTTTGTTTCTCAGTTATCTTTATATAAATGCACAATCAACTAGCATTCCTTTTTCCAAATCTTAAAGTAAAGGAACACAAACCTCATAATAATAATGTGTTTTAAATATAAGATATATTATTATTATTATTATAGCATTGATAACTTCTTAAATATTAATTGATTTTAAACAATTCAAAGGAATATAAGAATAATATAACCATTTAGCCCTAGCTCTATTAAATTATAGAATAATGTCATTATCATTTAAAATACTTTTTAAAGTCATCTGAGAACCGGAAGTTCTTCTTAAAGGAAAATAAGAGTTTTAGCAACAAGAAAAAGGAAATTTATCATTGATAAACATTATGAGTCTCTTTGTTTTCCTTTTCATCTTTTACTTGCTACTTCAAATAATTTCCAACCATCTCACATACATAAAATAATACTTTGTTTTCAACAGGCAATATTACCCTTTACACAAACAAGATGTTCTTTCTTTTTATAAATTCTTCCACCTTTTAGACATTCTATAGCAACACATAAAATTAATTTGAGTATTTCTATTAGATGTTTGGTTAGAAAAAAAATAATTCCATACAAAATCAACCTGGTATAAGATGTTAAGTTCATCAACACTATTTTTTTTAATGATTAAATGTTTTCTATTATAATGTTCACCTGAAAAATATATGAAAAATATTAATGAAAATTATAATAATATATTTAAACTTTTATTTTTTTTGTTTTACTTAATTTTTATAATAATATTTATGATTAATTTAGTGAGCTTAAATTTTATATTTGAAAATTTTGAGTCAATTTGTTAGATACAAAATTTAAGAATTATAAATAAGAAAAAATTTGCTAAATGCATATGAAAAAAATAAAATGACAAGGAGGAGAGTCTAAAATGTCATTGTATCAACTAAGAGGCAAAAGCTACAAAACAGAAAATGTTCAAATACTTGAAGTGAAATGGAGTGAAGAGTGGTATAGATCAAAAGTCAAAATTACATAAAGGATTGACAAGTTGTAAGGAAATAAAAAGGCAATTGAGGGAGGCATAATTTTGATCAAAATGATGTTTTAATTAGTTTTCAAGTTTGAATTGAAGTATGAAGTTACTACTAAATATTTGAGGAAAGCAATTTGTTGTATGTCCCCACTTTGATCAATTATCGAAGCTATAAATGTAGTTTAGGAAAGTATATGTTGTTTTATGGATGATGAGTTATATAAAATGTTTTAAAAATCCGATCAGAAATCGAACTAGTGAATAGAGGGTTTTAAGGTTTAGAGATTCAACCAATATTAGACTATTATAAAATTAATATCGAACCAACATAAAATAATAAAATGTATAAATTATGAAAATAAGTAAAAATATATTATAGAAATTAAATGTATTATTGAAATAGAAATAAAATAAATATCTCTTAATGTGTAATCAATAATAATAATTTTAACTAAAATTGAACCTACTATAAGATATTGAAACAATAGCGAAAATTAAGATTGTGATTATAAAGGAGGTTGTGTCTCATCTTCATTAAGAACTCCAAATTCTTCAATGTTATGTAAAGAGTAGTAAATTGTAATTTCATCTAAAGTATTTACTTCAACATCTTCTATTACATTTAAATAAACTATATATTAGTCATATATAAAATTATTTTCTAAAATAACATATACTTTAAAAATAAGACAGTAACTTTTTTTTAGTAAATATGCCTAATTTATTTGTTGTAATAAATGCATTTTCTTCATAAACTACACTTTCAAGTTCATTATAATCAAGATCAAGTATTAGTTCTTCTTCTTCGATTCAAAAATCAGTATAGTTAATGTGATATGGTTGAATTAAGTGATATGTTTATATGTATTTCAATATGAATTCAACTCTATTTTATTTCCTAAATACTTATTTTGTGTTTATATTATGTTTTGATGCATATTTAATTAGTAGACACAAATTTATATAGAAAAGAAGAAGATTAGAAGTAATTTGAAGTAAATAAGAGGAGGCTTGCAATTGAATTAAGAGCACAATGGTGGTGTTGCATTAATAAGCTCTAAAGCGTAACACACTTCAAGACAAAATGGTGGAGGACTTGAATTTGTCTTGGGAATTAAAGGCAAAAGACCTAGAGGAGGCTTGGCTAGAGAGGAGTGGACAACTACATAAAAAAAACAACAAGAAATAGAATGGCTGGTGGATGTTGATGGCTACACACAAATAAAAGACAAAAAGAGAAGAAGAGGAGAGACCTTAAAGCTTAGATAGGCAAAGGTGTGAGGAGCTCATCTAACAAAGCAGGTGCTTTTTCTCTTCTTCTCCACACATGGGACCAAGCTTTGTATAAAGAGTGGTTGAAGCACAAAAGGGATGTCTCTCTTGGTGAGGACTTGGTCAAGAATAATGGCACAAAAGGGATGTCTCTCTTGGTTAGCAAAAGAGTGAAGCCGAATGCATCTAAGAAGCCTTCACCTTAGTCAACAATCACAACTACACATACATTGAATTTTGTCTTTAATTTTGTTTTCAATTTTTCGTCTTAAGTTCTAAATTTTTACCATACTTTAATGCTTTATTTCCCATTGAATTGTTTTACATTTAGGTTTTCCGAATATTGGTTAGTTTAGTCGAATTTTCTGTGTCTTTTTATGGCCTAATTTTATGCATTGCTTGGCCGAATATATTGCTTTATTTAACCATGTGTTCTATCCTCTCATCCAATCATTGGATATTATTTTATTTTCAAGCGTTGAATGATAATATTTCAGACTTATCTTGATCAAGTATTAAGTTGTTTAAAGTTTTATTTCATAGAGTTTCAATTATTCATAAAATATTTGGTTCATCTATGTTTAGTAGTTAATTTTTATGCATGTTCTTAAGCTTTAATTCATTTAAATTTGAGTTTTTGTTTAATTTTTATAATCTGGAATTTTTATTTAAAATTCTAAATTAATTCTTAGTTAATTAAGTTCTAACTAATTGCTAGTTGAAGTAATTTAAGTTTCCATTAGATAAAGTATTGAATGTTGATTTCCTTCTTTAGTGTTAATTTTCCAGCTTTTGTCTTACTTGTTTAAGCTTTAGATTTTAATATTTTTCAGATTTGTTTTGATTAAAATTCAGCTTGAGTGAAGTGTTATTCCATGAAGTTTTGTTTATTCTTAGTGTCCGTAGTTCATTGATGCTTGGTAACTAAAAATTTGTGTTTGTTTTTAGGTTTTAATTCAAGTAATTTTAGTTTTTGTTCAAGTAATAGATGATGAAAATTTTTATTAGAATATTAATTTAAGTTTTTTTGAACTAGGTTTTAGTTAATTAATTAATATCTTAGTTAACTTAAGTTTGTGTTAGTTTAAGTGTTCAATTGTGTTTTTTAATAAGTGTTTTAAAATTTTCAGCTTTTATTTTAATTAATTAAGTATGATTTATGTTCATTTAATCTTTATTTTAGGTAGCTTAAACATGTGTGACTAGTCTTCTTAAGGGCTTGGAAATATTAAAAGGATGAAGGGATGAAGATTGTGAGAATGGAGTTGAATTTATGCTTAATTTGGTACTTATTTGTCTAGGTTTGTTTAGGACTTAAATTAAATGTCATGAATTAGGAGTTATCTTTAGGCTTGATCACCCTTAGGTAATTTCCTAATCCAAAAGCTAGGGTTAAACGTGTGATACGTAATAATTCATAACAATT
>JAOXYD010197636.1:0-22818 GCA_028565735.1 Pinacopodium congolense | reverse complement strand
TATTGGTTTAGTGATTGCATTTAGTTTTCCAATTGATTTAAGTTGATAGTTTGAGTTTGCAAAAAGTTTTTAATACCTAATTCACCCCCCCTCTTGGGTGCCATAGGACTTACAGATTGGACTATTCAAGATATCATCCAAAAGTTGGAAGCAAGAAAACTAAACTCTAGTTGCTATGAGTGGAGGGAAGGATTGTTGAGATGGAAAGAAAGGCTAGTCACTAGGTATGAACAACTATTAAGAAGGAAATTAATTTCAATTAGCCATGACTAGTCATAAGGAAAGCATTCAGGAATCACATTTAGTATGAAGAGATTACAGACTATGTTCCACTAGAAGGAGTTTGGGAGAGATGTGAGGAATTACATATAAAGGCTACTTAGTCTGTAAACAAAGTAAACCATAAAATGTAGCTTCTCTAGAAAAATTGTAGCCCTTACCTATCCCAAGGGGTTATTGGGAGGAGATTAGTATGGGCTTCATTAAGGGCTTACCAACATCAAGGGGGAATTCTACTATTGTGGCGGTGGTGGATAGGTTTAGCAAATATGGACACTTCATAAGCCTAAAGCATCCTTTCTCAATAGCAATTATTACACAATTGTTCTTGGATCATGTCTTCAAACTCCAACATCTGTTAGAAACTATTGTAAGTGACTAGACCCTTTTTTTCTTAAGCATTTTTTGAAGTGAGACTATCAACTTGCAAGGATTCAATCTTTACGTTTTGACCACATACCATCCCCAATCAAATGGATAGACAAAAGTATGAACAAAATTTTAGAAACTTATTTGCATTTTTTCTGTGGAGACACCCCTCATCGTTGGTTCGAGTGGCTATTCTTATCTAAGTAATGGTACAATACCACCTACCATGGAGCTATTAACACCACCCCCTTTGAGCTAGTCTATGGCTATCCTTCTCCCTTATATGTATCGTATTTCTTAGGGGATTCTAGAAATTTACTGATGGACTAAGTGATGAGGGATCTAAAGACAATTTTATTATAGGATGAAGCAATACTCTGATAGGACTAGGTCATACAGGGAGTTTGAAGTTAGCCAATGAGCATTTTTAAAACTCTAGCCCTACCATCAACACTCATTATAAAAAAGGGTTAATCATAAATTGTCCCACCTATACTATGGGCCATATTAAATACTTAAAAGGATTGAGAATGTAGCCTATAAATTAGCTCTCCCTCTAGGGACAATGATTCATCCTACATTCCATATCTCTCAATTAAAGAAATGGGTGTTAGAAAAGAAGTCAGTAGTAGCTAATTTACCCTCTATTCTCGAGTGGATAAGGTCTCGGAAGCTGTATTGGATCGAAGAATGGTGAAGCATCATAATAAACCTATAACATAAATGTTTATGTAATGGTTGGATGGAGTGAGAGAAGATGCGACTTGGCAGTCCTTATTTGAGTTGCAAAAATGGTTTCTAAAAGTTAACCTTATAGACCAGGTTTTTTAAGGGGAAGGAATTATTATAAATTCTAGAGGCAGGAACTAATAATTAGCAGAGTGGGAGAGGACTGAGGTAGAATTAAGATGATAACATAACGAAAAGAAGAGATTAACATTATATACTTAGGAAATACTATAATTGAATTTCTTTATTACTTGATATAGCTTTATAAGTGGATCCAGATGACAGGGAATATATATCTACCATTGTAACTAAACATGGAATTAAAGAATAAAATAATAACAAAATTTCTTTTCTGTATCCTCTCCTTGTCCCCCCTTCCTCTTCCCCCTCTGTTCTTTGTCTTGAAAGGTTCTTCTCTTATTTCTTAAAAATATTCATGACAAAGCTTTTAGTTAATTTTTAGCTAACTAGAAACTAAAATTAAAGAAGAAGTTGATATATAAGAACAAATTAGATCATTGACAAGAAAAGGAGATGCCAAAAGCCCTCTTCTTAGGCACTACAAATGTGCATTATGATGGTAAAATTTTAAATGAACTAAGCTAGGTGGTTCTAATTAGACTTATAGAGTTGGTTTAACGGTGATAGCCAACTTTTAACCACCTTGTGCACAATACTATACTATACCGTAAATGTACCATTTGTTTCCTACTTTTTTCAACCTATTGTGTCATTCCCCATCTTTAAAGGTGATGCCGCTAATGGTTTTGTGCACTTTTATAATTAAAGTTCTATTCACTAGAATCATATTATGGTTGCTTAATGGATCTTGAATACTGACCACATTAATCATACATTAGTGGACATAAATAATAAAAGAAATTGTTAATAATGTTAATTACTTATTGAGTCTATCTCCAATGTGGAATTCCTTGCACATAGCCCAAGCTTTGTATTCGAAGTTAATAGTCCAACTAGTTTTATCCCCAACTACAAAGTCTTTAGTTTCAGACATCACCCTAATAATGGAAGTAACAAATGCAAGTACCCCAATGTATACACTTAAGAAAGCCATAATTCTGTGGATGATTAAAAGAAATTAGTTCATGTGATTGTATGTTGAGAAGGGTATTTTAAACATAAGATGCTACCACCGCTCACTTCAATCCTCTATTAATTTATATCTTTACATTCAATTGATTGATTACAATTACATGTATAAAGTTATATTTTATTTATCAATTTTTTTGTTTTTAATTATTTTAATAATTAATGATAAAGATACAATCTTTGGAATAATTAATATACCATTGCAAATTATAATAAGATTATGAAATTTAAATTACATTTTTGTATTATTCTTAAAATATTTCTGATCATAATTTCATCAAGATAGAGTATTGGTGGAATGATTAAACTAGCACATGTTATATTAATTTTTTATGAAAAAAGTAATCAATCTTATAGATTAAAGTATGAAGACATTTAAATAAATTTATGGATGGTTATTAGAGAACAAGTTCATTGAACTAACTAGATTATGAGAATTTCGAACGAAACATTATTTATGTGTCTATTGATTACGTCATTATAATTGTTGTTTAATTGATCCTTGAACTTGAGCTTACGAAGGTTATCTCTTATAAGAATTATTATGTTTTGAATACTATTTATGATATATTCTTTTTGGTAGTTCAAATTGGTAGTAATTAGATTTAGTATGAACTTTATGGAGACAATTAATTAAAATAATAAAGGATTTGTAAACCTGAAGTAATTAGGGAGAATGTTTCACTATTTTTTATTATTAATAATTTGAGAATTCTCTAATAAGAGTATATTGAAATTAAAAAATTATTTTTCAAATGTCAATTATAAATTATTTATTAATGAGTAAGAACAATCATGATTGGAATATTTAGAGTAGACACTAATTACATACTCTAATTTCAATTGAAATATTGAATGATGAAAGGATTAGATTATATATTATCACTTTATACGGACAAGTTAAGTTAAACCACTTTAGCATTGTTAATATTTAAGTAGTTATAATATATTACTAGACGTCAATTATGATATATGATTATAAATTATTTAATTAGAGAATTAAAGATAAAATAAAAGAATTTCTAATTTATCTAATTTGAGTTACGAATTAAAATTAAAATTTATAATCATTTCCAAAGTATTAGGATCCTAATAAGTCACATATAAAGGTCTACTAAAGGAGAATTTTTTTAATTAAGTTAGGATTAATTAAAAATTTCTAAAAATTTCAAGGATCAATATATGATATTTAATTTTATTAAAGAATAAATTGTAATTATAATTAAAGTTTGATTTTAATTATAATTTTGATCAATTAAATAAAGGAAAAAAGAAAGAGAGAATAGCTAGCGCTCTTCTTTTTAGTTTTGGGTTTTTCTTTAGATTAGATCTACGGATATCATTAAAGAACAGATATTTTGATGATTTATGATTGATAGATTTACAAAGAAGAAGAAGATCTAGGGAAAAGTGAAATAAGTTTGTTAAAATTTTTTATTATTTTTTATGTCTCAAGTTAAATTTGTTAAAGTAACATTTAGAAAAATTGGAAATTATACATGCCAATGATTTGATCACTATTTTGTTTCCTAATATCATCTTCTTTTAATATATATGTGAACAGTTGCAAGGTAAATAATTTTAGTATTAATATTGTAATTAGTAAATTTGAAGGCTAAGTACAGTTGACAATTTCAATTGAATACGGAGGGAGCAAGAATTTGTTGAAAGACAATTATTATATTTTATTAGAAATTGACCTATGGTTAACACCACTTTGCTAAGAATTGATGGAATACCTTTTTTTTAAAAACAACATTAACTTTAAGGAAGCTAAAATCACTCAAGAAAAGTATAAGGGAGAGAGGGATTGAAAAGAGCTTATATTATAGATGCAATATAAGCTTTTGACAACATGATATGCTCTTTTAGGTTTAAATTAAGTAAGTAATTAACGATTCTTATATTTTTGTGCTTAAATGTATTCTAAAATTTTATTTTATGATATGCTACCTTAAGAAAATGATAAGATCTTGGATGTACGTGGGATTTGCTCCTATTATTAAAATTAAGCATATATCAAGTGTGAGCATATATAATGCCATTATACATAACATCAGACCTAGATGAATGAGATTAAGGTCTAAATTCATGAAAGTCTTATTATGTTTTTGGATAAAAATTATGTCTCCTCTTTCCTAGATGACTTTTCCTCCTAGTGTTATGTGTATGCATATAAGGAATATGGAAATTAATTTTGCCATTATGCACTACATAGGACCTAAATGAATTATAATGAGATTGTGCATTTCTATCGAAGTTTTGCCTATTATTTATTGAATGCATTTCTGCCCCCTAGATTTTGATTTAGTCCCGTACATGTTTACATGATGTGTTCTTTTAGGTTTGGATCTAGAAGATAAAGCAATATTTTCATAAGAGGATGTAGGTATATCCTTATCACTCAAGTTCCTTCCTTATGTAAATAATGTTTTGCCATTAGATGGTGTACATTAATAAGTAAGATCAATCTCATACCTATCACTTAATGTCTTTTGGACTCTTAACATGTTATTTAATTTTTCATTTCCTTTAGTGAATTTTAACAAAGATTAATGTTGATTTCCTTCTTTAATGTCTCATTTTTATACATCAATTCATGCTCATAATGCTTGGTAACATTCACACTTATAGATTCTATCATCATGCATTTCACATTTCAATTTTCATTTTCAAACATGCATTCTTTTGGAAGTTCCAAAGCCTCTTTATTATTGGAAGAAAATTTCTTCCTTCTCAAACTCATGATGTATAAAAATATAATTGTCTCATTATTAAAAAAAAAAGATCACTATCACTATCATTATCATCATCACATCCCTTATCATCATTATAGGAAGAGTTTGAGTTAGAAAATACCTCATCCTCATTATTAGCCTTTAAGCACATTGAAACTTTATTGAATATATTTTTATCTAATGCACAAAGTAAATTGTGCATAGTATTGTCATTTTAATATACAAGTTCTTTATCATTACTACCAATTCCTCTTCCAACTTAAGAACTTTTTGATTTCTTATAATTTTTTGTAGGGTAAAGGGAATTTTGTGATACAATTTTTATAATTTTATACTTTTGTCATTTAGAAAATATCTCATCCTAATTCTCTAATATGATTTTTAATTAAAAAATTAGGGGTTTATTAATGCGCTGACTATTACAAAAGTGCCATTATAACTTATACTCACAAATTTCATTAGAAATTTTATGCATCAACTGAGACCATCTCTAATACAAATGTTAACCTTAAATGGTACCAAAGTGGAAGGGGGAAGAGAAAGGTGAATTAGGTGTTCTAATTTTTTTTTAAACTTAAATGTAAACCAATTTTTATGATAAATGCAATCTCTAATCACAATTCAACTTAAACAATGTGATGATGCCAATTAAAATTAAATATAATTCTAATTCAGTGACAAAAACAATATTGTGTAAATAAAAGAATGGAAGGATAGAAATTTCATACCAAATTTTTATAACGGTTTAGTAACTAGCCTATAGCCTGTTCCACTCTTTAAGATCCTACTTGAAAATTTCACTATAAAAAATCTTTTTTAGGATGAAGAAATCCATAAAATCTTCTTCAAATGGGTGAAGAGGAGCACCTAAAACCTTTCTTAAGTGAGTGAAAGGTATCTCTTATAACTCTTACTTTAGGGTGAAGAGTAACTCTTAATAAATTTGTCAGGCCTTATATGGCACCTATGAATGGGAATAAGTTAGGGTTCTCTAAATTTTTCTAAGTCTTTCTAAGTCTTTTATTTCTAATTAAAAGTTTCCTCTTAATCTAAATGCAAAATTTAAGCTATCCAATTAATAAAAGTACTTGCAGTTGAAAAATATATGTTGAATTATAAATAATTTAATAAACAATTGAAATGCAAAAGTTCAAAAAAATATAATAAACAATAATATGATGGAGATAAAATAACTTAAGAAATTAAGATAGATAAGGAGAGAAGGCGCAAACCAAATTCACAGTGGTTCAATATCAACTCTACACTTACGTCCACTTCTCAACATCTTGGGAATTTTACTATCTTAAATCACTTATATAAGTCCCTTTTTAAATGGGTTCTATGGTAAACCTTACAACAATTTACTTGTTTAATAGGTTTAAGTATAACCATCACAATATTCTTATCTCACATCCTTACATTGCAAAAATA
This sequence comes from Pinacopodium congolense, assembly GCA_028565735.1. Classification (NCBI taxonomy): domain Eukaryota; kingdom Viridiplantae; phylum Streptophyta; class Magnoliopsida; order Malpighiales; family Erythroxylaceae; genus Pinacopodium; species Pinacopodium congolense. Next base: position 16,162 of record JAOXYD010197636.1, on the reverse strand, counting down.
CTCTTTACAAGCTCTTAACTTGATTGACCCAAGTATTTAAAGGGTCTCACAATATCACTTAAATGAATACAATAAGAACACATATGAACCTATAACAAAGCTCACCCAAACTTCACGAACAAAACACACAAAACGCCTCAAATCACTTGTGTACTTGTTTCATTACACTTGGGTGCATGAATAACCATGTAAGACACCTATTTATATTGAAAAGTTGGCCTATTATCTGTCTATGGCCATTAGGCCATGTAAAATTCATGTATTTCATTTTTTATTGAAAAATAGCTGTTGGTACATGTATTCCACAATCATCAATTGACTATTCCCATGTATTGGTTGATCAGTCATTGATGGACCGACGTCACTAATTGACTAATAGATGCCTACTGATCAACCAATCTTAAAAGTAAGGACACACTGGTTGACCAAATGCAATAGGTTAATTGACTAGTGACTGGTCCACTGCTACTAAATAAGCAGCCTTTGTATAAACTAATTTTTTATATAATTTTTACATACAAACACATCTAAATTAATATAAAATAATTTTTAAAATTTCCAAACGCTTTATAAAACTTTATTGTCAATCTTTAACACATTGTAACACATTTTCAAATATTTTTTATATGATTTTTAACACATTTAACTACTCTTAATACATTCATACAACTTAACATATTTTTCACATAAGTCTTAATACATTTACGCACATTTATTTAATCTATCCTCAAAGCTCATCCTATTAACTTCCAATACTTCATTTAACACATAATTGAACATAAAAATTTCACTGAATCCCTAAAAACATTTAAGTGATGCTCTTTTAAAAATCATTTATATATAATTCCTCTTGAATAAGCATAAATGAAAGATGCATGATGTAAGCCCTTTCAATAATAGAAAGATTCAGATGAGATTTACAATAAAAAATATAAACAAAGATCTATTCACTTTTATCGTCTTAGAGCTTGATCTTTCTATCCATACACTCTTTTACTGTAATATTCCTACTTCCATCAACTTGATTTTCACCCATCCTTACTTGTGCTCCAAAGTTTTGACCTGGGCTTCATAGCATATTTCTCAATACCTTTTCCTTCAAACATATACTTTATTTTTGAACCATCTTTTCATCATATCAAGTATAATAAACACATTAATAGTAAAATTTTGTCATCATTAAAACTAGATGAAACCATACTTGGTTCAATAATGTTATCTTTTTTGAATTATGAAAAAACTATATTATATTATAAACTATAATAAGCAAAGCATATACATATCAAACTATTTTACTTCCCTTTAAACTAACATAAATTCTTTCCATTTTTGGAATCATTAAAAAATTTAGTTACTCAAAGGCATATCATTCCAATACGAATAAACCATTCATAATGCTATTTATTAACTTGACTTTTTTTTTTCAATTTATAATACATCATTAAATATCATAACTCAAAGACACAAAATATATCATCAATTCTCTAAACCAAATTGCAAACGTCCTCAAAATTTTAAGATAGTAATAACATCAAAGATCCAAACTTGTCATCATATAGTCAAAACTCACTTTAAAAACCATAAAATCAAGACAAATGTCAACTTTATCCCAATATCCTTAAAATTTTCAAGACACATTCCCCCTTCATAGTACCAAAAGAAACAAAACAAGCATATTCCAAAATACAATATCACAATTTCATATTCAAACTTATCCAAAACGAATATTACCAAGTGTTCCTTACTCCTCTTAAAATAATCATTTAACAATAATTTCATCAAGCTCAAATTTTACAAACTAAAAAATTTTTCAAATTTAAAATTTCAAACTCCCCTTAAATTCATGCATTATATCCATTAATATTTAAGCTCTTTACTAATTAAACTCTTCGTAGTTAAGACAAAATTTCACATTCATATTCTCCCTAATTAGAACATGCAATCACATATTAAGAAGTAAAATATGAAAGGGATCATAATCACTAATTATATGTTAAAGTCTTTTGTTTCACATACTGCTTTCCTTTTATAAAAGACAATTCAATGAAAGAATTGATCAAAACTCAAAACTTACTAAAATTTTTGAAAATTTTCTTAAGCCACAAATCACCCCAAATCTCTTGTATCCTTGTTTCATTGCCCTTGGATGCCTAAATAACCATGCAAGGCACCTATTTATAGTGAAAAATTGGCCTACTAATCATTTGTGACTGTTGGGAAACGTTAAAATTCATTTATTTCATTTTCCTTATTAGTCCTATTTGGTACCTAAGCGATGAATTAAGAGGCTTAGAAATTCTCTAAAACAAATTTTTAGGTTCATAAAAAAATCAAAACACTCTTGAGGAAACTGATTTGGAGAAATAGATAACAATATACGCAATTAATAAAATCAATTCAATATGTATAATTTCGCAAATAAATAACTTGTATGTTAAATAATAATATAGACACAATTTTTAAACAATAATAAACTTAACGAATAAATTAAGATACAACCTATAAAATAAAAGTGTAAACGTGAAGAGTATAAGGAAGAACGACATAAACGACTTATACTAATTCGAAGATGATCACTTTCTACTATGTCTAATTCCCAACAAATCTTGATGAGATTTTTCACTATAAACCAATACAAATACAATGTTAGAAATTGCAAAAATCTTTTTCTAAGGCTTAAGGTAACCTTTCAATCCTTTTTTATTACTTAAGGAGAACCTTTTCTCTCAACTGTACTACCTCTTAAAAATACATTTAAAAGAAATTCATCCAAGCTCAATTTAATGTATTTAGAGGCTAAAAAAAACTCAAGATGAATGCTAAAAATCATGCATGAAAAATCCACAAAGAAAAATCAAACAACACTTCTCAACAAAAGCTTTTGAATGCTAAAAAAACTTGAATAATTGATTCATAAATACTTCGATTATGAAAACTAATGTAAAACAAACTATTTATAGGCTTAATATCCTACCTGTTTATAACCATTGTCAAATGTTCTAAAACATGAAACATTTGTTACTATTAAGAAATAACCATTGTAGCGTAATTTTTACTTTCCAACGATGGTTTTATTAGGCTTCAATGATGCCATTGATGTCTTCTAGCAACCACTATTGATCATCACAGACTTCAATAATAGGAGTCAATAACATCATTCTTCTCCTCCAAATTCATCATTGATCTCCCAGAAAAATACAAAAATTTGTCCAAAATAATTCCTAACCAATTTAATTCTATTATAACATTGTAGACACTTCCTTACACACACACACACGCTCTCACACACACACACACTCTCACTCACTCTCTCTCTCTCTCTCTCACACACACACACACACACTCACACACACACACACACTCGCACATTAAAAAAACTTCTCAAAAACATTTTTGACTTTTTAAGAGGAGTATTAAAAATATTTCACACAAAATTCCTCTTGATTATAGATTATATATATATATATATTATAATTTATGAATATGCTATTCATGAATAAGCTTCATCAAAACACTAAAATGAAATAAATGAAATTTACAATAAAAATTACAAGTATTAACCTATAAGGATTTTAATTTTATCTTCCAAAATGCTTGAATCTTAAGCAATTCATCATAAGCTCTCTCTTTTGATCCCAAAACTCTATATTTAAGTTCATTCATACTTCACATTAAACACTTGTCTTTTAAACATAATAAATGTTAGTCCAATATTGTTTTATCAACATGAAAATAAGTTAAAACTCCTTTGGTTTAACATTCCCATTGGGAAATAGCCGTTTGTGTGCATATCCCACAAGCATCGATCTATAAGTCGTATATAGCAGTGGACCAATGATGGATCGACTAACAAATGCCTAACGGTTGACTAATCTTACATATAGGGACACAATGGTTGACTAAATTGAATAGTTAGTCAACCAATTCCTATACATATTGATTTTTCACATAATTTTCATGCATAAACACATCCAAATTAACTCAAAACTGCTTAATACATCCAAGAACTTTTTAAAACTTTCTTATCAGCCTTTAACACATCCTAACACAATTTCAAACAATTTTTCATATAACATTTAACACGTTTGACCACGCTAATATATTCATAAAACTTAATCTCTTTTTCACACAATTCTTAACACATTTACACACTTTCACTCATTGTATCCTCAATCCTCATGTTGACATCTTCTAATACTTAATTTCATACATACTTTAATATATACACACAAAAACACACATATCACACTAAATCCCTAAAAGCATTTAAATGTATCAAGGTGTTCTTTTAAAAATCATTCGTACATAATTCCTCTTAATTATGCATCTTATTTGTAAAATCACTGTCCATGAATGTAAGATGCATGATGTTAGCCCTTTTCACTTAATTGAAAGATCAAGACGAGAGTTGCAATAGAAAAATACAAACTAAGACTTATTTACTTATATTATCTTGGAGCTTGATCTTGTATCCATGCTCTCTTTTATTCTAATACTCTTGTTGCTATCAACTTGATCTTCATCCATCATCACTTATGCTCCAAAGCTTCAACTTGGGGCTCTATAGCATGTTCCTTAATACCTTTTCCTTCAAAAGCATAATTTATTTTTAAACCTATCTTTTCAACATATCAAGTATAATAAAAACAGTAGTGGTAATATTTTGTCATCATCAAAACTAGATGGAACCACACTTAGTTTAACATTCTCTCCCTTTTGAAGATGAAAAAATTATTTGATATTAGAAACCATAACAAGCCATATATATATCAAACTATTCTGCTTACCCTTAAACTAATATCAAATAAATTCTTCTCTTTTTGGAATCATTAAAGAGTTGAATTACTCAAAGTTATATTATTCCAATGCCAATCAACCTTTCATATTGCCACTTATTAACTTGATTTTTTTCCTTTTATAACACATTATTAAATATCATAAATCAAATAAAAAATCATTAATATCGTTAATGCTTTACACTAAATTATAAATATCCTTTTAATTTCAAGACATTAATAAAACCAAAGATTAAAACTTGTCATAATATATTTGAAACTTAATTTAAAACCACAAAACCAAGATTGACATCAACTTTGTCTCATTATCACTTAATATTACTTAAAATTTTCAAAGACACATCCCATCTTTATATAATACTAAAAACATCAAAACAACCATATTCTTAAAAACAAAATCACAATTTTATATTTAAACTTATCCAAAACGAATATTACCAAGTTTTCCCCACTTCCCCTAAATTAATCATAATTTATCAACAATTTCAACAAATTCAAATATTACAAACTCAAAACTTTTCAAACGCAATTTTACAAATTGAAAATTTTCAAACTACTCTTAAATTCATGCATTATATACATATTTAAAATCTTTATTAATTAAACTTACAATCACGTTCTCTCTAAATAAAACATACTATCACATATCAAGAAGTAAAATAAGAAAGGGATTATAATCACTAATTTTTTATTATAGCCTTTAATTTCACATACTCTTTCCCTTTATAAAAGACAATAAATGTAAGAATTTAGCAACTCAAGTATCAAAATTTAATCTCAAGACTTTATAGTTAGTCTTCTAATTTTATGTATCACTAATATATGAGATAATCCATTATCAACGTTTTCATTTTTCATAAGATCATAACATATACCCATTAAAAGAATCTATCTTAATAATCCTCTAAAATTTTAATGTCATGTGCAAAAAAATAAAATATGACTCATTAAATATCATTTATCAAGATATCATCATAACTTAGGAATTTTAATGAAGAGAAGTGATCGTTATAAAGTGCATCTAATTAAACCTCTAGATGCATTATCAAATTTCTCAAAATCTTTCATAAAGTCAAAAACAACTTAATGTAAATTCATCAAAATTCAAAGTTTGGACCTCCACCTTAAATTAAAAATTTTTTAAATTCTTCCACGAGACCATTAAAAACACTAATATCAAATCTCCCCTCAATAAGTGAAATACGTTTTCCACATTGTTTTTGTAAAGACAAATTTATAACTATTAAAAGGAGCAACAATTATGAGAGAGATCTAAATGTTACAAATATAATTCAAGTTTCAACATTTAAGGTTGAAATCAACACCTAACATCTTAATATTACATGATGCTACTACATGTTCCCTTATAACATGCATCTAAAAGCTTAAGGCATATTCTCACAATTTTACATGATTTCCAATTCATACAAAATTTAGCTATTTAAGATTAGTGTTTAGCATGCAATTTGATCTATCATAACTACCAAAATTGTCCTTAAGTCAAACTAGATTCCATCATTTATGATTCAAAAAATTTACAGCATACATCATCATTAAGTCAATTGACAAAAACAATTTTTTCTAACTTGCAAAACTATTGGTGCTCTCACATGGCTCTTCTCAAATGAATTTTAAAGATTATTGAAAGAATTATTAGAAATTTCATATGGACTAGTTCTAATAACAAGTCAAACTAGAGTAAAATGGTTAGAAGTATGCCTTCTTAAGGAGCATGGATGTTTAGGCATTCCACCAACAAACATCACTGCGAGGTAACTGCTCATCGACAGATTATAAAGACTAAGCAAGGATAAGAAAATCCTATCGATGAAATGATCCACCACTACTTTTTAAAATGAAGAAGTATATGGGATAATAAAATAAATATCGACATCTCTTAAACATTAAAATAAAATTTGCTCACAAGAGAGTGTGTTCAAAACTCAATCAACTACCTTATAGGTAATGAGAAGGAAACATAATTTTGGCACAATAATTAACATGGATTGGGTTTGCTAAACAAAATAAGGGAACTACAATCTTTAAGGTCAATAATTCCAAACAATTCCAAAGTTAGTGCACTTATTAGGAGTAATAAATGGTATTGGCCAACTGATTTTAACAAAAAATCCTTACTAGTCATGGATAATATACATAGTTACCACCTAAATTCAACTAAGGAGGACAAAATTGTATGGGTGCAAGATAAGATGTAAGAGTTCTCCACATCCTCTTACAGGAGATTGTTAATAAGAACATACAATAAACTACCCTTGACATGTATGGTTTGAGACCTTAACATCATTCCCACACATGCTTTCATCCTTTGGTCAACTATGAAGAGAAAATTGGTTGCTAAAGACATGATAAAATTTAGCATATAAAATATAGATTGCGAGTTGTGTAGAAGCTATGGAGTCGAGTTATGTGAAATTGTAGAATACAATGGTAATAATTATATTGGAATCACATTATAACATGGATGCAACGAATTCAATTCCAAAGGAAAGGTGATCAAGCTTTCTTAAGATTAGTACTAGGCACAATAGTATATGGAATTTGGCAAGAACAAATGGAAGCCCACATGGAATGAAGGGAGAAGATGAATAAAGCATAGTACAAAACTTAATTTACTAAATTAGAGAAGTTGTTATTACAAAAGATCTAGCAAAAAACATGAACACATGCTAGGTTTCAACATGGAAAATATATTAACTACTCACTAGGCTAAAAGAATAGAGAAAGATGTAAGAATAGATTTGGAGGATAAACTATTTGGTAATTAGCAGTCCTTCTCAGTCACTAGAGAAACATGAGATATAGTCACTCAGAAGCATGAAAGGACAAGTGTAGGAGGAAAGGAAAGTGGTATCGAATGAAGACTTATTAGGCTAAGATCTAAGGAGGGTGTGAGCATAACGCTAGAGGATAGTTAGATGGCTTAATTGACAATTGGCAAATAACAATACTTCCCAATACTCAGACCACACAGAGATATAGAATTGAAGGAGAAAGTGATTTTGATGATATAAAAGAGGGCTAAGACCTAGAGACCTAAGGTTGGAATTAGATTTGTGTATTTGTTTAGGACCTCAATGAACTAAATGGGAATGGATTATTAAAGTACCTTTGTATAACTGTTATTTCATTAAATTCTTTATTTATCTTTCAAATTTTTTACATCATCTAAATCATCAAATAAGTTAAACTAGACTCCACCATTTATAACTTAAAATTATTATCACCATTTATATCATCAAATACTAGTCAAAGTGATCATTTAAAATATCAAGAATCATTCAAGTTCATTTCATACACCCAAATTAAAGAAATCATATACCTCCATTTTTATATATCAATAATTATACTTTCATTTCATGTCTTCCTTGGTTCAACAATGCTTCTTGGCAATTTTCTTATTTTGCTCTTGGAGATAATCTTAAAGTCCTTTTTCTTAAGAAACAAAATTTAATGAATCTTTAGTATCCATACTAGTTGGGCCTTTTGGTGTTAGTGGCCTTTCTTTAATTGCTTGGTGAAACATTTAAGCTACATAATTTATTATAACAAAATCGAGATAATCATATTTTTATTTACAAACCTTTCATTATTTTTTCAATTGAGTCATATACCTTTGAGACTTCTTATTGAAGTCCTATAGATATGCAAATTAATCAAAGGTAGTCTTAGACTTATGTGGAAGGATTGCCTTTGAATAATTCACATAGGTATATGACTTAATTGGAAAAATTATGAAAGGTTTAGGACTATAAATATTCAAGATAACCATATTTATAGTTCTAAACCTTTTATAATTTTCTCAGTTAAGTCTTATGCATACGTAGATTAATTAAAGGCAATCTTATACTTATGCAAAAGGACTGTCTTTGATTAATCTGTATAGATATAGGACTTCAATAGAAAGTTTCAAAGATATAGGACTTAATTGGGAAAGATGAAATGTTTAGGATTACAAATATGGTTAACCTTAACAAAATCTCTCCATATGTCTATAATATCTATAATAGTTTCAAAGTAGGGGTATATGACTCTTATATGTACGTTTATATGTATATCTAGGTCTTGGGTCATTATAACTCTTATATGTATGGTGTTATGACCTAGGATAGGTATCTTGTTTATATTGTCGTGATGTATTTCTAGATCTTATGTATATTATCCTTTGATGAAAAAGAGACCTAGGATAAGAAATATTGCTAGATTTTTGTACATTTATATAGGGAGTATGATAATGAGATAAACCAAAAGTCTTAAAGGCATTATTTTTGTTGTTTTTCATTCCTATAAAGGTTAACATGCATTGTCATCCTAACTCTTGGTCTTGATGCATACATGAGCATATGATGTTATCTTCAATGTTTTGAATTTGATACATCATTTTTTATAGATGACCTAGGTACTTGTTCCTCTACTAAATCTTTCTTTTAGCAAATATGGTCTTTCTACGTGATAAAGTATTCACATTGTTAAATCTTAGATTGCCTCTATCGTTTGATGCTTTTTGTTATCCTAGCATGTATTCTAAATTTTCTTTTCCTATGGTAAATTTAAACAGTGGATTCCTAACATTTTATAATTTCTTTCTAAGTGATGCATTATCCTTTCTTAATTTTTTCTCATTACTATCTACATTCTTTAGTTCTACTTGTTTCTTTCAATATGCATTTTCCTCTATTAATTTCTTCAGAAAATCTATATCTACACTTGTTAAATATAATTCATATTTTAACTTCTCATTTTCTTACTTGCATGCATCTAGTAGTTTCAACATTTCCTTATATTTAGTAGATACCTTCTTCCTTTTCTTATTCAAATGTTCTAAATATTCTACTAATTTATCATAATCTACATCATAATCATCTTCATTATGATTTGAATTTGAGCAAGTAGGAATCTCATCATTATCTATACAAAATTTTGAATTGCTTTGTACCTCATCACTTAAGAAGCATATGTGAGCTATTTCTCCATGTACACTCTCCTCTTCTTCACTTTGAATTCTATTTTCATAAGTATTCTCCAAATGTGCCATATTTCATAAGCCGATTCATGAATTGAAATTTTATTAAACTCATTCCTACTTAATGCATAAAATAGAATATGTACAAATTTATTGTTAAGGGTGATAAGACCCTCATCTCTTGCATCCCACAAAGACTCATCTTTTTCATCCCACTCATTCTCTTCCTTTGGTACTATATTTTTTACATTATCTATAACTATTACTTTTGTAAAGGTGTAATGTCCATTTCCTACAATTTTTCAAAAGTCAATTCCTATAGATAAAAGACAATTTTTCATCTTAACTTTCCAATCTTTATAATTTTCTCTATCAAAGTAAGGGATTTTGCCTAAATTATCAAAATGTGCTATGATGACCTTAACCTCACTATTTCATTAGAAATATTCTTAAGCTAGTCTTCACGCTGATGCCAATTGTTAGTCTCAATATGACACATAAGAAGGGAGTGAATCGGGTGTTTCTAAATTTTTCTAAGCCTTTCTAAATCTTTTTACACCTAATTAAAAATTTCCTCTTAAAAAATTATTAATAAGAAAGCTAAACAATATATTTAATCAATGTAATAAAATGACTTGAAATAAAATATATTTGAAAAAATGCGTAATTATAAACAATTTGATAAACAATATTCAATAATAAGAAAAAAATAAACTTGAAAAATAAAAAGCATAAGGAGAGAAATGTGCATACTGATTTATAATAGTTCGATGTCTAATTCCACATCTATGTCTACTTTTAACTCCTTGTTGGGATTTCACTATTAACAATGCTTTACAAATACTTTTTTTTTCCATAGAATCTAAGATAATTCTTACAATCGTTTTCCTTTTTAATAGGCTTAAGAATAATCTTTTATACTTACTTCACAATCTCACAACTTTACAAATACATTTAAAAAATGATACTCTTGAACTACCTAAGTTTTTAAAGGGCCTTAAATATATGCTAGAGGATGAATGCCACAAAAAACCTCATGAACAACACCAAAATACTCAAAACAAAGCCAAAAAATGCTTCTAAATTCACCTAATTTGTCTTCTTTTTTTTCGAGCAATTCATTCACTACACACTCAATGGATGCTTAACACACATCCTACCATACCTACTTATAAGCGAAAAACTCATCTATTAGCCATATATGACAATTGTTACCCATTAATTATCACGTATTTCTATCTTACTATTGAAAACTAGCTATTTTTGCCTATCAATCGACTAGTCTTGTGCATAAGTCAGCTAGTCATTGGTCAATTGATCAACGTCGCTAGTTGACCAGTTTGTGCTAAAACAGAATGCTGGTCGATTAGTCTCACACATTAGTTGATCTAATGTTCAGACTGCTTTGTTATAAAATTTTTAATCCTAAACATGTCCAAATTATTCCAAAACAATTTTCAACATTCCAAAAACCTTTTCTTAACATACATTCACACATTTTAACATATTCATAAAACTTAACCTCTTCTTAATGTATACACGTAGTCTAATTTAAAAAGCATATCCTATCATTTTTAAATACTTTATTTCATAACTCATTCACATAGTTTAACTTTAATCACTATTTTCTTACACACCTTAGCACACACATAAAAAAATATTTTAGTGTATTAAGATAATCTTTAAAAACTATATTCATACAATTCTTCTTGATTATGCATCCTATATGCAAAATCTCTATCCATGAATACAAGATACATGATGTGAGTCCCTTTATACAAAGGAAAGGTCAAAATGAAACTTATAATAAAAATAAAAACCAAAGCCTATTCATTTTTACTATCTTAGAGCTTGATCTTTCATCCATCAACTTAATCTTCAAGTAAACACCACTTTTACCCTAGTACTCCTACTTCCATCAACTTAAACTTCATCCATCACCATTTTTTCTCTAATGCTTGATCTTAGGCTCTAAATCATATTTCTCAATACCTTGTCCTTCAAACACATACTTATCTTCAACTTATCTTTTTAACATATTAACCATAATAAATACACTTTTGGTAACATTTTTTCATCATTAAAACATAGATAGAACCACCATTGATTCAAAAACATTTCTCAAAATCAACCCTAATACTCAAACCCCAACTTATCTTAAGCTAAGATTAAAACCAAAAGTACATTCACTATATATCACTTAATCAAAACAATGTATAAAGGGCTAAAACAAAAATAAAATGAATGTAACCAATGTAAAACCTTTTAAAAACAACTTACAAAAATAAGAAATTCTTTCTCATTTATAAAACTTTCACTCAATTCATTCAAGGCATCATTAACCTCTTCAAAAATTGTTTAACCATGTATTGTAGCTTTTCCAAGTTCAAAAATACGATAGAAGAATTTATCAACCATTAAAATATCGTTAAAAGTAAGAACAAACTAGTTGTTACTTGTTAGTAACTTTAATTGGTTGACCACTGAATTGCTTTGGTCGCCATTTCCTAGTTGACCAGTGCAATACATTGGTTAATCAGTGATCTTAAATGTGACATCTCATCCTAGCATATCTCGCCCGACTTACCTTTAATCGGCAGCCCGTACAGCGGCCCCGTTGGTGAGAGCACTAGAATATCATTATTGGGCATATAACTTTCTTACGCCTTCCCCACCACTCGAACCCAAGACCTTACCTTTCTTAAGTCTTTGGGAAGCATGGTGAGTACCATTACCATTAAGCTAAGTTAACTTAATGGTACTTAACATGCTTCCTAAAGACTTAAGAAGGGTTAAGGTCTTGGGTTCGAGTGGTGGGGAAGGCGTAAGAAAGTTATATGCCTAATAGTGATATCCTAGTGATCTCACTAGTGGGGCTGCCGTACAGGACGGACCTCAAAGGTCGCCAGGTCCGGGCGAGATATGTCAGGGTGAGATGTCACATTAAAACCTACAATGGTCAACCATATATAAAAGACCAATTAAATAGTAAATTTGTAGAACATATTTTGTAGAATATGTAGTTGGCCTAAATAATAAATAAAGATCTCAAACTAATTTATTTCACTTGAAAACTAATTCACATAAGTTTTAAAACATTTTCAAAGTAATTTTAAGGTCCAAAACTTTCAATTAAGATCAAGAATAAAAGATGTCCTGGTCTATGAGAATTTAAGAACTTTTTCAAACTTTCCAAAACTTTTAATTCTTTTCAAAATTTTCTAAACTTCTTTAAATCATTCTTTTCATAAGCACACGCTCTACCAAATTCCAAAATTTTCTTAAAGAGATTTTAGATACCAAAATCTTTTAATTGAACTAAAAAATAAAATATGTCTTATCATATGGATTCTTTTTTCATTTTCTTTTTTATTAATGATTATTTAATTTTCCAAAAAAATTCAAACAATTTCTAAATGTTTTAAAACATATTAAAATCATTTTTCTCACAAAATTTTGACTCAAATTTACCTAAAAACTTCTTGAAAACATCTTGATATATCAATAGGATTTTCTTTATAACGTTTCACAAAATTCCTCTTGATTATAAAACACTAAATGCATAATTCCTAAATGCAAATATTTATGCAAACATCCTACCTAAAAATCCTAAATACAATGCTTATGAAAAATCTTGAGCATAATGCAACGCATATACATGAAGATTAAGCCCCTAACAACATTGAGAAATCAAGAAAAAATTTTAAAAAATAAAAATATAAACATATCCAACCTTAATCTTGGTCTTGGTCTTGATCTTTATTTGTCAGTTGATCTTTACTTCCATATATGCTTCACCATACTCATTTTCTTTAAGAATTAACTTCCTCTTGCAATTTAAATCTTAGTCAAATATATCTCCTTTAAGCTCCAAGAGTGATTATGCACATCTTCCAAGTTCCTATTTTTAAAATTACATAAACAAAGTAAACCATTAGTAATAATTATATGTTTTCATTATCAAAATTATAAATTAGAACCTCCCTTAGTCTAATACAAGTTGTTATAAGAATTCTGTCAGCGTTTTGTAAATAATGGCCTCTCTAACCTAAGATTTATAAGGCCTTTATTTTTTGGAGTAATACAAAGTAGCTAGTATGCAATTTCTAAAAAGCTTGATAACCTGTTGTGCACCATAAATGGCTATAAGAAAAATCCCCTTTTAGATTCTTTAATTTTCTAGCTAACCATTAATCCTTCTTAAAAATAGTAGGCAATGCCTAGTCTCAATCAATCTAAGGTTCTTCCATTTATACTATGGTTAAAAAATTCAAAATTGTAAAAATGAATGTGAAATCCTAAAACAAAGAGGCTTATGAAAATTTACTTAGCCTTATCAATTCCATGAAGAGTTAAATTGATCTTATTCAAGAATATAAGGGTTAAAGGAAGAACAACTACTTAAAACTACATTTAAGCCATAATAGACCATGAGTACTTCTTTACATAAAAATCAAGGAATTTATGGCTTAGGGAAGGGGATAATAATATAAAATTTTCCTTCAATTTCCTATTATCTATTAGGGACATAAATGATATCTCTATAATCATTGATAATACCAATAACACAATCACTAACAATATAGAAATCAAGAATACTATCCTCAACTTCTTGAAAATTCCCTCAGTTAGAGTAGAAATACAATTTGAATAAGCTCCACTCAACCTTGATTTAAAAAGCCATCCCTTTGAATTTACTAGATAAATTAACAGCTTCTGCATCTAAGGATAAAATCAAATAAACCCGATTCTCCTTCAACTCTGGCCAAGTTCCAAGGCTTGATGGCTTTAATAGGTTGTTTTTTAAGAAATCCTGAGATATTATTGAAAGTGATATAGTAGTTGTAATTCAAAGTTTCTTTTTTTCTAGCAAAACACTTGAAAGAGGTAAATTATGCCTTTGTAACTCTCATCCTAAAGGTTTAAAACCCTTGTAAAGTAACTGATTTTAGACACATCTATAAAAGTAGTCTGCTATATAAGGTGATTGCAAAAGCTTTTGGCCAATAAGATCAAATCTATTCTTCCTTTCATTTTCACTCCCTATTAATCAATTTTTACAGAGGGAAGGAGGATAAGTGATGATATACTATTAGCTTAAAAGATTATAAGGGATTATCACAGAGAGACTAATGAAAAAAAGATGCCCCTTTAAGGTAGATTTGAGGCATGCTTAGGACTTATTTCAATGGAATTTCATCATTAAGTTTTTGGAGCTATATGGCTTCCTTAGGATTTTTATAAAATGGATCAATGAGTATATAATTAGTCCCGCATTCTCCATTCTTATTAATAAGGAACCAATTGAGTTTTTGAATTTAGGGAGGGATCGTCTATCAACATACCTTTTTATTCTTGGAATGGAGATTTTATCATTAGTCTTTTTGAGTAACTCTACCAATAGTCCTACCTTTAATACCATTGGAAATGTGCCTAAAAAAAGCTTACTCACCTATCTTTTACTGATGACATGTTGTTGTTCTACCATATTGACCTTGCCTTAGTTTAGATCATTTTAAAATGTCTGTTACAATTTAAAAGCTTATTTAGACCATCCAACAACCTTATAAGTTCCCATATCTTTGTTTCAACATGTGATAACTCTATTGTAACTCACTTGTTATAATCTACTAGTTTCAAACTCTCCAAATTACCAATAAAATACCTTGGTGTCCCTTTGATCACTGATAAATTACGTAAAAGTTACTACCTCCCTATTTTGAAAGAGATTGAGAGTAAAATCTCTAGTTGGGACAATAGATTTTTATCCTTTATTAAGAGATTATATTTGATTATTTTTATCCATGGAAGCCTACATGTGTACTAGTCTACCAATTTCATACTTTTAGCTTCTATCATTAAACTTATAAATCAAAGACTAAGAAACTTTCTCTTATCAGGAAACCCTATGAATAATTCTAAAGCCAAAGTTAACAAGGATATGGATTGCAAATCCCAAAAAGAAGGAGGACTATGAATTAAGAACTTGAGAAGTTGGAACAACATTCTCCTTACTAAAAGAATTTGAATTCTTCTCAAGGTTACTGAGTCATTATAGATCAAGTAGGTGCATACTATTATTTTTAAAAAGAAAAGCTTCTGGGTAGCGAAACCTAATGAAGCATGTTCCTAGACATGGAGAAAAATATTAAACCTCAGGAATGTCTTTTATAGCTAGTTTTTGCATAAGATCAAGGATGGTTAAGACACTTACTTACATATTGACCCTTCGACCCTAGAGGATCCCTTGTTATTATGTATTCTCTTAGAGTTATATAAAGTTTAGGCCTCCATCTAAAGGCTAAAGTATCTCCTATAATTCAACAAAACTTAATCCCCTCCTCACCTCACAACCCAAACCACATCTATTAGACATATTCTGTAC
>JAOXYD010197616.1:0-22829 GCA_028565735.1 Pinacopodium congolense | reverse complement strand
GCTTTGTTTTGATTTCGTGAGGGACTTTAATCAGACATTAAACTTGTTTTAAAATTTAAATAAATCATCAAACATCTAATCCATAGCTCTTTTACACATTTGATAATTTTCATAATTTTTCAGAAGCAATTAAAATTCGTTTCTAAAGTTTTTAAGCCAAAATAGTCAATTTTTAGCCTTTTCCAATTTTTAATCAATTTCTTTAGATTTTCCTAAATAATTGTAATCCAATTAACATGGTAATTAAGTAACCAATTCCCCATGGGACCGACACTCAGATTTTTAAAATTTACTCTACTTTATTACTTTTGCGATAGGTGCACTTGCCTAAAACCACTACCACCAAATATTTGTCATGTATACTCCGTAAGATGAGATCTTCTTACTATATATGTTGCTCCAATACCTTCTTCAACATTAGATTCAACAACCACTAACCTCGAGCTTTTGACTGTCCTTTGTAAAAGTAAATGTCAATGCGCTTCTCATATCTTATCTTCTGTGTCCTATGACCAATTGTCACCTTTTTCATATTCTTTCATTGCTTCCCTTAATTATATATCCTTAGCTAAAACTTTTCATGAAACTTTATCTTATTTTTGTTGGAGCGCAAAAAATTCTAGAAGAGATGACTATTTTAGATGCTAATGGTATTTGGAATTTAGTCAATTTACCTACAGGTAAAAAGGTTAGGGAATGCAAGAAGGCGTTTTCGATTAAATTTAATCCTAATAGATTAGTAGCTCGACTCAAGGCCCGTCTGGTTACAAAAGGATATGTACAAGTTCATGGTGTGGGTTATTTTGATACTTTTTCTCCTATAACAAAATTTACATTCATTTTGCTTATTCTTTATTATTGTTCAACAAAAAAAAAAAGAAAAGAAAGAAGAAAAAATCAAAAGAAAAGACAAAGACAAAGAAGAAAAAGAAAAGACAAGGAACAACAATTAGTAGTAAAAATAAGTGCTGAGTAGTAGTTCTATCCATTTGCATGCCTTAAGAAGTCATTTTTAGTCCCTTTGCATACTTAGTATTCTATGAATGCTTGTGATGAAACCTTTCATACTGCTTTTGACATACCTTAAACCCTAACCCCATAATAACCCTTAGCAAAGTCCTTTTGATCTATTTATGCATGTAATCATTGTAGAGAAGAATTGATGTATTTGCAAGCCTATGGTAGTGAGCTTTCCTATAGAGGGTTTGGAGTGAAACACTAACCTTTAAACACTTGGGTGAAATGAGAGAATCCCGTGAAGAAGACTCATTTTGATTATATTCTTGCCTTTAATCAATATTGTCATAAGTTGGGTTTGTTTATGTATGCTTATGAAAACTAGTCATGATGTGTGTTTTGAGTTGGCCAAAGTTTGAAAGATTGCATGCTCTTAATCCTTGTGAAGATGAATTGATAGGATGGATTGGCTGTGTTTGATTTTGCTTGAGGACAAGCAAAGGTTTAAGTGTGGGGAAGTTGATAAGTGTGTTTTTAGGTATTGTTTCTAGGTTGTTTTTAAGTGTTTTAAGTGTCTCTTTGTGTGTTTTAGCTTTAGTTTATTTCATCTTGTGCATCTTTGCATGATCTTTGAAGTGTTTAAGAGTTTTTTTTTGTTTTGTTTAGTGTTTGAGGTTGAATTTTGAACTTATTTGAGGGATAGATTGATGCACATTGTTGCTTGATTTTGTAGACATCAAAATTTCAGATTGGGGCATTTTTCAGGTGACTTTCATGGCTTGCTGGGAAGCTTAAATGGCCATGAAAATTGGTGGAGGAAGATCAAGATGTTAGGAGTCTCTAGTTCAAATTTCAAGTCAATCGGAGGTCAAGAGAAGAAGTTAAGGCCAAAAGAGTGAAGGGTGATCAGAGCCACAGAGACTAGGTCACGATCGTGATCCAGGCCTCTATTACGATCGTGACAATGGGTCTAATGCAGGATGGGTCAAACATGGGATTTTAAATATGTTGACCCTCCTTTTGACATATTTAAGGGCTCAAAACCCTAGGAGCAACATTCATTCAGCAACCAACACCCAAAAGAGGCAAAGTTTTTTTGTTTTTGGTGGCTCCTAAAAGAAGAAAGAAGAGATCTTCCTTAGAAAGCATCAAGACAACACCTAAGTTTTCCAGCCTTCTTGTAGTAAAGAGAAGACATTCAAGGCTCTACTTACAATATTTTTCCTTCTTCTCTTTATTATTTTTCAATATGGAAAGCATGAGTATTGTTAGATTATTTGGAATTATGAGTAGCTAAATATTTTGTAGGAGTTATTCTTGAACTGTTTTGTAGAACTCTTGCTTTATGATTCAATGAATGAATGTTTATGTTATGTATTGAGCTAAATCCCTGCAATAGACCGAGAGGGTGAGTAGGTTAGTCTTGCAATAGACCGAGAGGGTGAGTTAGGTGACAGTGTTGGGTAGTACAATGAGAGTTGGCTCCTAATAGATCTATACATATTCAGGTTTTTACAAGTAGTTGAAGAGAGATCTTGGCTATTTGTCAAAGATTACCTATAAGATTACTTAACATTTAGTTGAATGGATAGGAGAGGTTAGTAAGGCTAGAGATAGCATAATCAATCCTAATCTATTTGGCTAAGGAAAGTTAATTTCACCTTGAGAGAGGGTAATTAAGCTTTAGAAAGTCTTGGGTCAAACATAGAAGTGAAGAGGGAAGCAAAATAGGGATAGAGCAGCTCCTAATCTTAAAAATTTGGTATCAAACTCCTGTGCTTTGTCTAATTTGGGCTGTTAGCATTAGTTTATTTTTTATTTTATTTTCCAGTTTATTAATTCCTGAAATTATTTCTTAAACAAAGAGGAATCTAAATTAAGTGGTGACTAACTCAATCATTGTGGGATCAATATCCGTTCTTTACTACAAGTTATGACCCATATATTTGCAATTTTGAGCATAAAACTAGTTGTTTGTTTTGCGAGCGAACAAATTTTTGGCACCGTTGTCAGGGATTGTTTGTTTATCATCTTGTTTAGTTTAGGTTGCTTTGATTTAAGAGTTTTGATACTTTTCCTTGTGTGTTTTCAGGTGTATGAACACAAGGAGTACTCAAATATTAATTGAAATAAGCGAAGTAGAGTTACCAGACATCACAACGCACGAACGGGAACTCAGAAGAGCTAAGCGTCAAGAAAATATACAACAAAATATGGCGGAAGAAGGAGAGCAAGGAGGAGCTGAGAGAACTTTGATGGATTTCATGAGGGTAGGGTTTTAGTCCTCAAAGAGTTGCAAGGCCTGCTGTTTAAGCCAATAATTTTAAGATCAAGCCTGCACTCCTCAATATACTTCAGAGCAGTGTTCCGTTTTATGGTTGTCATAGGAAGATCCCAATGCCTACCTAGCTAACTTTTTGGAAATTTGTGATACATTCAGGTACAACGGGATGTCTGACGATGCTGTGAGGCTCAGACTGTTTCCATTCACGCTGAAAGATCGAGCCAAGGCATGGTACAACCTACTTAGCTCTGTTCAGATCACCATTTGGGAGCAGCTAGTCCAAGCATTCCTGGCAAAGTAATTCCCTTTGACTAAGACAACCAGGATCATTAAGGAAATCACAAATTTTCAACAGAGTGATGGGGAATTTTTGTATGAAACTTGGGAGAGATTTAAAGAGTTGCAAAGAAACTGCCCACACCATAACCTTCCGAAAGAGTTCTTATTACAGACATTTTATAATGATGTGAATCCAACTACAAGAGGGACCATAGATGCAGTTGTTGGGGGATCATTGATGAGAAAAACTATTGATGCTGCTCATGATCTTTTGGAGGAGTTGGCAAGCAACAGTGGCATGTGGGCAAATGAGCGGAGTAGGCCAGGGTCAAAAGAGTTGAAAGGAATGATAACAATTGACTCAGTGACAGCCTTGCAAGCACAGATTACTGCAATCATCAAGCACTTGAGTAACATGCAAGGGGCATCTTCATCTACAGTAAAGGCCATGCAACTTCATTGTGAGCTTTGTGGCCAAGACAACCACGACACTACAGGATGCTTCTTGTTAAGCACTAGTAACACTGAAGAGGTAAATTTTGTTAGTCAGCAGTAAAGAGGTAACAATCCATACTCTAATACTTACAATCTGGGGTGGAAAAACCACCCTAATTTCTCTTGGAGTACTAATAATGCATGTTGTCAAGCAAGAGCTTAGGGACCTCCTGGATTTCAACAAGATCCTATCAGCATTTTGGAAAACAAGATAGACAGGATAGCAGAGCAGCTGATGGATGCGGTGGGCTCCAATATCAAAAGGATGGAAGCAAAGTTTAATCAGATGTTTAAGAACCATGCTTCTTCCATCCACAACCTGGAGGTACAGGTAGGTCAACTTGCTAATGCTCTATCTTCTAGAAGTGCAGGTAGCCTACCAAGCAATACAGAGGCCAACCTAAGGGAATTGCTTAAGGCTATTACACTTCGAAGTGGCAAACAATTGGAAGAGCCGATTGTGCAAAAGGATAGTCAAGAGAAAGGGAAAGACAAGGAGATAGAAGAAGATAAAGAAGAAGAGAAGGAAGAAGAAAGATCATATGTACCACCACCATCCTACAAGCCTAAGATTCCATATCCACAGAGGGTGAGGAAACACCAGGTAGACTCTCAATTCTCTAGCTTTTTGGAGAAACTAAAGAAATTGCAAATTAATTTGTCATTGGTGGAAGCCTTAGAATGCATGCCCAAGTATGCGAAGTTTCTTAAGGACATACTCACACACAAATGAACTTAGGAAGATAATCAGACAGTGACCTTGACAGAGAGTTGTAGTTCGATCATTTCAAGCACAATGCCTTCTAAAATACAAGATCCAAGGAGTTTTACTATTCCATGTGTTGTTGGTGATTTTGAGTTTTCTAAATTCTTATGTGATTTAGGTGCAAGTATTAAATTGATTCCTTTGTCTATTTTCAGGAAGCTGGGATTAGGAGAGGTTAAGCCAATATCCATGCTCATTCAGCTTGCGGATCAGTCAATCAAGAGACCACTTGGAGTTGTGGAGGATGTTTTGGTTGAAGAAGGCACTTACAACAGCACCCATTTTGGCATCACCGGATTGGTCGCTCCCTTTCAAGATTATGTGTGATGCAAGCGACCATGCCATTGGTTGTGTGGTTGAACAACGAAAGGAGAAGAAGTTTGATGCGGGCTCAAAAAGTAATAGCCCGCCATATTACTCATCTTGAAGCGTCGTTCTAGTAGTCGTCATGTGAGTTACATTTGGAACTTGTTCCTCCACTTATAACAAATTCCCCAACTTGTTCCTACGTACTTCAAACATGTAAAAGAAGACCCCAAGACCATTTGTGCAACAGATAGGATAGATTAGGCTAGAGCATTCAGATCAAAATCAGATTCTCTTCTTCTTTCCTTAGTTTTTAGGTTTTCCTTACCTTTCTCTTTTCCAACTTTCATATATTGTAATATCAAGTTGTTTTAAGGATGTAAAGGAGTTGATTTACATGTATGGAAGTTTTCCATCATTTTGTATCATTATTTGGTTCTTCTTAAAAATTAAATCTCTTGTTTTTTACTCCTTTGTTGATATATATGGCAAGAACTTGGGTGGTTTCATCGCAATCTGATTTTTCTCGTTTATTTATGATGTTTTGAGTTAAATTCTAGCTAAGGGTAGATTCTTGAATGTCTTGAGTGAGTTTATAACACAAGATGGATGATAATCTTTGTTTATTTGAAATCATAATGCTTATTTTGGGTTGACCATTTAAAATAAGATTTAAGATGTTTAAAGATCTGACAATCTATACTTTAATCATTGGAAACTGTAGTAAACAATATAGTTTAATTCAAGGATCCAAGAAATCTACCTTGATTATCATGAGGGCACTAATCTTGAATAGAAATTTACGATTAGAACTTCCCAAACTTTAAGCTTACTTCTTAGACTTGTGAGTGGACCAAACTATGAACCAAGAATGTTAGAGAAAAGCTAATGACTTAACCATATCTTTGTCTTGATTTAGTGAAAGCCCTAGGTTAGATATTCCAATATATTTCATAACTTACCTAAGTCATTTAGGCCTATTTCTTAGCAAATCAATAATTTAGCAATCCTTAGATCGCATGGAATTCAATTACAAAGTTAGAAGCTTTTTATTTTTTTTAGTTAATCTAACTCATTTAAATTAAAGATCTAAAGTTCCTTATATAATTGTAATCTAATTGCTTTAGCATTCACACATTTTATTTGTGGGTTCGACATTCTAGAGTCTTGAATGTGCTCCATTTTATTACTTGCGACCTGCTCACTATCGTGAAGTTGGTTTGAACTTGAATTGCATGAGAATTTGTTGATCTATTGAGCTAAATTATTAATATCAAACCAACGTAGCAAGTTCTTAGTTGTCTATCTTAGATTGGAAACTTATGGATGATTAGTAAGTGATTAGGGTTTTAATAGCTTGGCTGTAGTTACTGGATAAGTTAATTACACAACTTTATTGGGTTGGTGAATGACTAAATTTCATTTCTTTATGATGACCTCAAATATAAAAATGTTTTTTAGGTTTGAACTCCTTAAAATTTTTTTATTGTTAATCTAATTCACTGAATGACCAAAAAATGAATCAGGATTAATAGGGGTAAAGCTTTTGGTAAATAATGTTGCTCCTAAGGATTTTGGTAAAAGTATATAGTGATCATTTTCATATAATAAATGAGTTAAATGATTTGTGGAATCAAAATATGGATGAAAAATATCCAGTTAATCGGTTCCACACCCTAGGATATGGAAGTGGCACAATTTATGGAAAATTCTAAGAGAAAACTTAAGTAGTAAAAGTTGTCAAAAGAAATTTTAAGATAGAATCATATTCGTGACTTGGGTAGTGGTTGTGTCATAAGTAATCCCCATAACCATGACCAAGGTTGTACGACTATCAAGTTCCCCTCCTATTTAAACAAATTTTAGAATGCTTTCACAATTTTTTACACTTGGATGATCTAGAACCACCATTAAGAGACTAAGAGCAATCCTTAAGCCAAAATTTTACAAGATTTTGGAATAGACTGAAGGAGGAGAATTGGAATGAAGATCAAGATCGGGAGATCAAGCTTGAATCTCCAACAATATTAATACAAGATTTAAGAAACAAAGAATCATGGAAATGTGATTTCAAATTCTCTTTTTAATTTTATAATTATTTTTGTTTCTTATAATATTTTTTAGATTTAAATTATTATATAATTTGGAAGTTAAGAACCTTAAGATGTAGTGTTTTTTGCTATTTTTTTTTATTTAATGTATGAATTTTTAGATTTTTATTTAGAATTTCCTATGGATATAATAACTTGATTTTGATTTCTATATGAATGTAAGTGTTAATTCCATATTTTACACCATTTAATTTGATGGAGAGATCATCTATATGAATATATTAATCCATAAGTACTGAGTATTGCATGGAGATCTTGAGAAAGACATACATAAGATTTTTGGGTAAGGTATAAATTTAGTCAAGACAATAGGTTCCACAGAATATAATAATGTTTACAATTGGGGTATTAATTGATAATTTTTTTTAATTTATCAATTAAGATAATATGAATTGTATAACAAGAGAGAATTTACAATTCACTTTAGGGATCTTATGATCTAAGTGAATCTTAAAAGAACATTAAATTGAAGATAAAAAAGAATATGAATATATCTTAGGGAGATGAAGCATATGGGTCTTAGCATCTTTAATTGCATTTTAATGTATTGAATTTATTTTAGATTGGTTAGTTAATCAATTAGTTTAATTTTGTTTATTATCAAATCATCAAAATTACATAGGTTAGACAATATGAAGAAGGAGATTATTAGGAGTCCATTAAAAATCCTTGTTAGATGATAATCTAAACTCAACTAGGCTATAGTATACAGCAATAGCTACACATGCCAATTAAAGGTCTTGATATTGTTAATTTAAAATTTTAGAATTTATTTTATTTAAAACTTAAAAGAGTATAAAAGACCCATCAATATTTGTCATAACACATTCCTACAATTTCCATAAATACATCAATGTTGATATATCCACCATTTGACAGTTCACAACTTTCCATCATAGCATTAAATTCACATATAGTATTGTAGTGCATAGATGTACAATTATTTTATCAATTATTCATAAATAAATCATCATGAGAGTAATGTAACATGTCAATGTTTATATCGAGCACATGCTCCAAATGCTCTAATTACCTCTTAAACAAAAGTAAATCACCAACATATTTAAGTATCACACAATGTTTAAAATATATACCTATTCTAGTACACAAGCATGCATACTAGTTACCACTTACTTAGTATCTAAAATAATCAAAATCAAATAATAAGTTTAAACTACTGATCCTATACTCTATTACCATAACATAAATAAAAAAAATTCTTATTAAAATACAATTTACCAAAATTACACAATATGAAAATATTTTGTTTATCCTTTTCCCCAATTAATTTATAGCTTCACTTTATTTTATTTATTATTTTATAATTACTTTTTCCCCTAACTATTACTTAGTAATTGTTGGCAGTCTTCCAAACTAATGTTTTGAAACTCAACTTTAACTTAAGAGCACTATAGGTAATTATACCTATCTTGAGTAATATAGTGGATCTATAGGAGTCTAAGCATTTTCCCCTTGAGGATATACCCATAACCACTAAGTTAATCAATGTATAATTATCTAAAGGATCCTAATATATTAATTAATGAAATTAAAATGACTAAACTAACTAAACTAGACTTTTCCATTTTTGTAAAATCAAATCAAAAGTTTAGCTAAAGATTACTAATCCTAAAGTATAGCTAAGGGTTCAGATTTTAGTGATTCAATTGAGTTAAGAGTGACCGTGTGGCTTAATCTAGGGTATCTTCACAAAAATAGGACAAAGCTATGGTTAAGACTGTACCCCATCTCTATTGGTCATATTCTATTATTTGGTCATTCAATAAACTTAGGTAAAAAGTTTAAAGATTAAGAAGTTCAATCCTAAAATCCCTCTTTCAAAATGAAGACCCTCACAATTAACCAAAATCTCATCATTCATTGATTTAAATTGTGTTGTTTATTGTCTTATCTAATAATTAAAGAAGATTTCTCATATCTTTATCATTTATAATCCTATTCTAAATGACTACGTTAAAATATAGAATTAAGCATTCAAATAAACAAAGATTAGCCCATAATTACAATAATATATCTTAATTAAATAATTTATGTACCTAGCCTTAGTTATTAAATAAATTTATCCATATATGTTAATCAGTAAAAACTAATAATTAATCATAGAACACTTATCTAAAGAGTTAAGAATATAATGAAATTAAAAGGTTTAAATACACCTAAATATTCTCTAAATTGAGCTTTAATCTTGAACCGTGTAGATCCACTCATTGGAACCTTCAAAAGCAACTTTGAGTGCCTATTACACTGAAGTCAATGCAAAAAAAGAATTAAAACCTAAAAATCATTAAAAACTAATTAAAAAATATAACTAATGCTTTGATAAAAATTCTATGAGAAGTTGAAACAAGATGCTTAAATACTTTTTAATAAGGATTAGAGTAGTTTAAGAACTGAATCCTCCAATTAGTTCCTGATTTCCTTATTAGAGCAAGCCTATGGATGCCTCAATGACCCTTGAAATCAAAGATCAACAACGTTGTTCATGACTTACATTATTCTTCTATTTACATAATTGATTTTAATGCTTGTCTACTGCAAAATAATAGTGTCATTGAAGGGCTATGTTGTTGTTCTAAGTTGACTGCAATGATGGTGCACATATGACATTAATAGCTCTATTAATTACGTACATTTTTCTTTTAGAAAAGCACCCATACTTAATCCCTTTTGCATACCACGCATCCCCTTTGGCATGACCTACAATTTAAGCAATAATACATATAAATTAGATTATTCGAAACAAAAATAGGGATAAAAACAGATCAAATGATGATTTAAAATCTTATAAGCTAAACTCTTATCTTTTCCCCCCACACTTAAATTATTATTTGTCTTCAAGCAACTTATTTGAATACTCAATCAAACTTTTATAATAGTTTTTTAAATGTAAATCATGATACTTTAATCTAATTAATGCAATATATAACTAGTACATCCTAATTCACTTTTTATCATGAACATAGAAGCCTTGTTTAAGGCATATAGTCGAGTTAACCTTCATTCATATCAAATTTCAAAGAAATTGGTATGAAAATCATGAAAGCCATCTTAAGAAAACTTAATGACATGTGCATTTGATGCTCCATCATTCCATAAATTTATTTATTTTTCATTTGCTTTGGAAAAGTACAATTTACACACTATCTTGTCATGATAAGTGCATTTTATACTCTATCTTACCTTTTTCTCACAAATTTTCACTTTTGACTTTTTTATTTTAAAAATAAAAAATTTACCAATTTACCTAAAATTAATAACCCTTACTCAAATTTATATGAAAATCATACAAAATTCCCTTAAAATGCAATAAGCATGCTTAAAATATTAGCCATATATATAATTTATCCTAAGGTTAAATAAATTCACAATCAATCTTAAATTAATCAATTTTGACTATAGTATCATAATTCCAAGTGTACTAACTATGTCAATAAGATTAAAGCACATTATTTAATATTTAATTTTCTATTTAAAAATTTTTTCATTAAAGATCAAATAAATTGCCCTTTATATTCACAACAATATTAATTGTAATAAAAATTATTCCTTGTTCCCTTAACTAAACTTAAGATGAACATCATACCTAGTGATTAAAAATCAAAATACACAAAATAAAAGAGTTAGGAACAGGAATACTCCCTGAATTAAATGTAATTTATCTTTTTTTTCCTTTTTAGTGCGTGGGAGATTGTTTAAATGCTAACAAAAAAATAATAAAAGAAACAGAAAAGTGGGTGCACAAGAGACAAAAATAATAAAAAGTCAATATCATTAATATTATTAAGTGCAATAATGATGGAGCATAAGATACTAAAATAACGCAATTAACAAAAACAGAGTGTACAATCACAAACATCCTCTAATTACCAGGCCTCCAAGTCTCTAGACCTCATATGATCCTACAAATAATCCATCTAATGCTATTAATGGTCCATTTACCTCTACATATCATCCATTTAACTCTTTGTCCTTATAAGAATCTTATTTAGGGGACTTATAAGTGACTCAAAGGGCGCAAAAGTAAAAGGGATGACTATAGGTGGAGGATGTATGATAAGAGATTCAGTATATGACTCAATGAAAGCCTCATCACTATCCTTCCATGCTAGGGTAGATGTAAAAGGTATAGGGTCCTCTAACCATTCATTTGTTTGTAAATAAGTTGACTTGAAGGTTGTGCCACTGTCCCCAAATAATCTTAACTTCCACAGTTTAAGTGTGACGTACAAAATGATAGAGGAATCGGGTGGTTGGATTGGGACCTTTACCTTAAAACTGACTCCTTAGTCCCAAAATATCTTTGTTAAAAAAACAAAGGAAACAAAAGCTATTATGTGGACACTAAATTCTAACAATGATGCACATGTGTGGGAATTTAAACCCCTCCAATGGCATACTAATTGGGATACCAACAATATGAAGCATCTTACATAATCTATGCTTGTCATGAAAGTTGACTTCATTTAACCAACTCACCCTTAACATTACATTGGCACTCAAAATAGGCACGATCATCTTTTCTCTCTTTCCAAACTGATATG
This sequence comes from Pinacopodium congolense, assembly GCA_028565735.1. NCBI lineage: Eukaryota > Viridiplantae > Streptophyta > Magnoliopsida > Malpighiales > Erythroxylaceae > Pinacopodium > Pinacopodium congolense. Next base: position 11,069 of record JAOXYD010197616.1, on the reverse strand, counting down.
TTAAAAATGCTCTGAAATTTTTCATTTCATCTAACCCCTAGAAAAATCTAGTAACATCGATAGAAAATTCGAGACCAAAAGTGATCCAATCCCTATATAGTATGTCCTTCTGCTTCTCATAAATGTTACATTCAATGAGTGCCCCTAATAAAGACAACAAGCTATAGTAATGAGAATGGGCGTACCTTTAATAAAGGATCAAATTTGGATTATGTTAGGCTACTACTTTTACTCGAATTTCATGTAAAACTCATAAAACAATGCAAGGTAATAAGGTTGATAGAGATGTTGGTTGCAGTCAATCATACACAAATTTAGTTCAAATTAATCTATTTTTAACACACCAATTCACATTTAATTTGAACAAACTTTTCGGTAAGTGTACCAGTCGTAGTAAGTAATATAGTAGAGCATTTTTAAGACTCGAATGTCGATCCGATGAGGAAGTGTGTATGTGATTGTAAGTATGAAGTCAATCAAACGACAATTATCTAAAGAATTAAGGTTTTATAAAATGCCAATAAATTAAATATAAAAAACTAATATAAAAAGCCTAAAAAACTTCTGATAAATTGTAAAAGAGTTTAAAGTCGCTTTTCCTAATTTATTAAGTTGAAGCTTTGGTGGTTTATGATTTAAATGATGGATCAACGATGCGTACTCTAGGGTATCTTCCCTAAATCAAGAAAAAACAATGGTTTAAGACACTAGCTTATCTCTATTAGTCCTATCATGAAGTTCGGTTATGATTTAGATTAAGGTAATATGCTTAAAGCTTAGGACGTCTAATCCTAAATTTCCCTAATTCAAGACTAGTACCACTATGACTAACCAAGTCTTTGGTTATTTCACTGATTTAAACCGCATTCTTTATTGATTTTTCAAATAACCTAGGTAGAGATTATCTGATCCTAGATTATCTGATGATAATATTCTAAGTGATCAGTTAAGGACAAGACATAAGCGTTCAATAAACAACATTAATTCACTAATCATACGTTAACTATTAATTAACATAATTAACCATCAATAAACACGTTTAATAAAGGATCAAATCTGGATTATGTTAGGCACCTACTTTTACTTGAATTTCATGTAAAACTCACAAAACAATGCAAGGTAATAAGGTTGATAGAGATGTTGGTTGCAGTCAATTATACAAAAATATATTTCAAATTAATCTATTTTTTAACACAAAAATTCACAGTTAATTGGAACTAACTTTTCGGCAAGTGTACTAGTCGTAGCAAGTAATATAGTAGATCATTTTTAAGACTCGAATGTCGATCCCATGAAGAAGTGTGTATGTAATTGCAAGTACTAGGTCAATCGAATGACAATTATCTAAAGAATTAAGGTTTTATAAAATGACAAAAAATTAAATATATAAAACTATTCTAGAAAGCCTTAAAAATTTTCGATCAATTTTAAAAGAGCTTAAGTCACTTTTCCAAATTTATTAAGTTGAAGCTTTGATGGTTGATGATTTAAATGAAGGATCAATGACATGTATTATATGGTATCTTCTCTAAATCAAGAAAACACAATGGTTTAAGACACTAGCTTATCTCTATTGGTCCTATCATGAAGTTTGGTTATGATTTAGATTAAGGTAATATGCTTAAAGCTTATGACGTCTAATCCTAAATTTCCCTAATTCAAGATTAGCACCACCATTACTAACCAAGTCTTTAGTTATTTCGCTGATCTAAACCGCATTCTTTATTGATTTTTCTAATAACCTAGGTAGAAATTATCTTATCCTAGATTATCTGATGATAATATTCTAAGTGATCAGTTAAGGACAGGCATTAAGCGTTCAATAAACAGCATTAATTCACTAATCATATGTTAACTATTAATTAACACAATTAACCATCAATAAACACATTTAAAAACCTATATTATCTAAAATTTAAAACTCAGCCCATAAATTAAACAAAGCTAACAACATAAAGCTTGTTTAATTAATAAATAAAACCATCATACATAGGATCAATGGTTAGAAATCACCGAAGATGGATCTAAGATAATTAACTAACTCTAATCCACATGATTGCGGCTTTTGGAACCCACAAACAACTTGAAAATGTGATTTACAAAAGATTAAAACTAAAATAAAAAAAAACCAACCTAAACTACTTTGATAAAAAAAAAACTAACTAAAATAAAGGTTTTTAATGCTTAAATCTGATGCCTTAGACATCTAGGAGAGGCATTTATATATAAGGAAGGTGCAACTACAAGTGGCGGAAGGAGACAAGCCACAATTGTTTAAGAAATTGACTGAAGAAATTGTTTGCCACCTCAATATTGTAGGCTCACCTGGTCCAATTCATTGACACCAATACGAAGGTTAAGGGAACCAATATAGTAGATTGGCTAGAACACCGTACTACTCCTAAAACATAACCTCCTTTTGCCCTCTTTTTCGATTTCTTCAAATATTCACATCAACCTACAAATTAATAATTTCTAATCATTAATTAAACATTTAACCACTAAAATAGGAGTAAATATAAATCAAATAACATCAAATAACACTATGAAATTCCCCATTAATAGATGTATTTATAATATCTTCATATATATTTTAAGCTAATTTCATCCCTATTTTGGTGTTTTAATCTTATTATGTGTTCATAGTTAGTTTACATATTTTTAATCATTGAACACAAATATAAGTTGAAATAGCCAAGTTTGGGAGTGATTTGGAGCAAAATTGGAACTAAAAGAGGCATGAAACCAATTTAAGGACTTAGAGCATCATCTTATGAGGTTCCATGCCAAATTTCAAGGAAATATGACAAGCCCCAAAGAGTACACAAAGAAAAGAACAAGACAAGTTTAGTTGAACACTAGATTTGGTGCAGGTGAATTTGGTGATGCATTAGATATAGTTTTAGAGTTTAGATCATTCTGAAATTTTATGGGGAGTAAGATAATCATTTGAAATATCTTCATACAAAATTTTATGGTGATTGTACATGCATAGAAGTAGTTAGAGAAAGAAAGGCACAGAGGGCTAGACGCTATAAATTTTTAGAGCTTAAACAAAATTTGTAAAACAATTTTGTTTTGTGATTTTTACGGGAAAACTTGACAATTTCTCCGAAACGTCCTAAAATCTAGATAGGACCTATAAAAGGGAAAAATGGAGCAAATTAATCACTTTTGGCCCCTAATTGGGCAACCTTTCATCCTCTTTATATTTTCTTTATGTTTCGATGTGTTTTTATTGTTCTTTTCATCTCGTTTCATGTTCAAACCTTAGATTAAGTAGTATAGGTGTTAAATCTTGATTTCTTTGCATTTATACTATTTTATTTCTATTTTTTTTCAATTTATGCTGTTATTTCTTTTGGTTTTGTTGAATGTGTGTGGAATGCTTGATTTTTAGTAACATTATTTTTTTCTTTAATTTTCTAGCCTTGTTTCTCTTGTTTGCTTTATGATTTTGCATTTCTTTTTTGTTTTCATTTAATTTTAAATTGCATTTAGTGTTTATTTCATTATTGTAGTAGAGTTTTCTTATAGGTTTAAACATATTTTATGGATTTATGGATGATAATTATGAGATTTGAATGGGCCTTTAATAGGAAATATGATTTATATTAGAATTGAATTGAAATTCAGAATTAATGCCATGAATTAGGAATTCATGCAAAGGATTGGCCATTATAGGTGTAATTTCTAGTTTAATTACTAGGATTTTGCTTTTATTCATAATTGTCATTAGCGAAATTTATAAGTTGTAATAGGTTAATTGATTTTGTAGGTAAACTTAATGAATTAGTTTACGATTATGATTCTTAAGGCTACATGGCCTTAGCTTATGGGATCACAGCCTTAGTTAGTCATTCACTAATTCTTAATGCTGCCACGTCATTAAATCTAGAGACTTTTTTCTAGGTTATTGTGTGATTAAGGGTAAATTTGTATCGTATAGGACTTTTTTAATTTTTGAGGAATTTATGATGCAAGAGCTTATTTATGTCTATAGGTTAGCATTTTAGGCATAACACAATCTTTAGGATTTTAATGATTAATTGTAGTTCGAGAATCTAAAAATTTCTTCAAATTAGATGTTTATCTTTGTTATTTCTTTATTTTTTTCATTTGCTTTAATTTCATTAATTATCTTTGTGTTTATTTCACTCTTTAGCATCCTGGGCTTTTCTTTTATTTTTTTTTCCTTTTCACAACATTAAGAATCGCTAAAAAACATAACCCGTTCTCTATGGGATTGAACCTGACTTTTCCTAGTACATAGTTAGTTAGATATTTTGTTATTTTATGGTTCACGACAAACCCACAAAAGGTCTAGCAAGTTTCAGCATGACCTCCCTTCCTAATGCTTTAAGGCTCATTATATATCAAAATCAGCCTCTATAGTGGGTCCTATACTGATCTCGCGACTATGATATCTTCCCGCTATGGACCTCGTACTACTCTGTATGCTTTATAGTGGTGAATTTTTACTAATCAAGTTACTTTCTTGAAAAAACTGCATAAAAATGGGACTAACATGTTGTTGGAAAGTGCTATAAAGTTTCTAAAAAATTCCCTCACCATCATAAGAATATTCTCGTCATCACAGGAATATTCCCTTTATCATTTGTGACATCAATTAGGGCTTGAAAAGGTTCCAAAATATAGATCAAACTATAAGGAGACAAAGGTCCAAAATGTTGCCTAGACACTAAAGTGATCACAGTTACCCAGGGAAAAAAAGAGGAGGTAATAGTGATAAATAGTGGATAGGCATTAGTCATGAAGAAAAAGAGGAGAAATCTGATAAGTCTTCAGTAAAAATGGCTATAGGAGTGGGGAGGAAACTAAATCACACAAAATGAGAAAAAATTCTAACAATAAAATGACAAAGAACACATGATAATTTAGGCCTAAACTAGTGAGGAACTACGAGGTAGGGTGGAAGAAGAAAAAGAAAACATTGGTTATGTTTAGCCTGAAATGACACCATTTAAGGATAAGAGATGGGGTTCAATAGCAGTCTGGAGGGACTACAACGATGTCATTAAAAGGCACTGCTAATCTTCTTTATTCAAGTTGTAATAGTAGGTTATTATAAGAATAACGGGGTAGCTATTACAGGTCAATGATGTTCCATCATAACATGATTTTTTATGTTTTAACTCTAAAATAACCATTAATTTTTCTATAACTCTTAAATTACCATTGATTGTAACCTAAATAGCTCAAATATGTTGACCTAAAAGTGTGAAATATAAGGAAACTAACTAACTAAATAAAAGAAAACTAAGTAATGGGCTAGGTAACATCTTAATAAACATTTGTTTTAAGTCTTTAGTAGGAAGATGCGATTAAGACGTCATGAGGGCTTTAAATAATTGGTCTTTAAGATCATCACTTTGTCCATAATAGTCAATCATCAAATCATGCCTACATTGTAATTGCATTAAGCTTCTTATCTTTTCACCAAAATTTAAGTCATCGCACGAGAATTTAACCTTAACAACACTTAGAGCCTTACAACACTTAGGCTCATTAGTCCTCAGCCAAATATAATTACATAAGCCAACTGTAAAGGAAGAATTAGACAAGTTAAAAAAATGTTAAAAACTACCCCCTCATCTTGAGGCTTTAGAAACAACATTCCTCTTTAAACATCTATAATGACTGTAAAAGTGGCCATAAATTTTTTTTCCAAGATGATTAGTACATCCTTATTCTCTTCCATGTGTTTGATTAGGAAATCAATATGGAAAATAAGTTAATTGACCTTAATGACCATATCTTGTATAATTCTCTTTGGATAAGTGACAGATCAATTAGCTTATTGTAACGAGGTTATGATTGACTTGGGCTTCTCTAATCCTAATTTTATAAAGATAGTATGGGAATTAAATTTATATTTACTCCAAGATCTATTAAATCTTTTTTTATTTACAAGTTAAATATAATGCATGGAAAAGTAAAGCTCTTAAGGTCTTTAAGCTTTGGGGGTAATTTCTTAAGTAATGATGCAAAGAATTCCTAATTAAATTTGATAGTCTCATGCTCCTCAAACGTCCTTTTGTTTCAAAGAATATCTTATAAGAATTTAGCATAGGAAGGCATTTGAGCTAGTGCCTTAACAAAAAATTATTGATATCCATTTCTTAAAGATCTTTAAAAATTTCTTATATTGCTTATCTAAGTGAACACTTAAATTTTTTAGGGTACAGAACCCTATGCTTACAAGTTTGCATGTTAGGATCGACAAATAACATAGTTCAAACCTCCTTCTTAGTTTTAACTTCCTTGTCCTTTCTCTTATCCAATAGATTATCCTTGCTATTATCTTCCTCTTCACTATTCTTCTCTAAGCTAACATCTTCCACTTCTACATCATTTGCTAAGGATATAATATTAGCATGCTCCCTAAGATTGGTTTCAATAATACTAAGAAACTTACTAAGCAACCTCTCCTGTAACATTTGCATAATCTTCTAAGGTTGAATACATTAGCGAAAATTCCATTGTATCTAAAAAATCACAAATATCTAAATAAGTCCCTATATGGTTATTTAGGTACTCTAAAGTTGAAACTTTGAATTATGAGGCCTTAACTATGAAAAGAATCTTATGAGGTATCTTAAAGTTGTTTGATTTGACCCTAAGTCTAACTATGATAGCTAGAGGTCTATTGTTGATAGTTTATAGCTCTACTTTACTAGATGGGCCTGCTTGAGTTTCTTTCCTATATCAATGTAGAGTACATTCAAGTTCCAGATCAAAATTCAACTCTTTGAGTTTTTGGTCATAAGCATGTAAGCAAAACTAAGATAAACAAAATAAAATAAGAAAAACTAACTAAACAGAGGAAATAAGACAATAACAAAAACATCAAACAAAAGAAAGTAAACAAAGCAATAATAAAAAAATAAAATAGAGGAAATAAAAAATCTAAGTAAAGAAAAAAATAAATTCAATAAAATACCATAAATAATAAAAATAATAAAAAATACACTCTAAACTTATTGACAATGATACATCATCAGCATTACTAGTGTAAATCCTCATCAATGACACCAAAAACAGGTTACTGGTCCTTGTAAATAATCATTTTAACTCAACTTCAAGCTATGATCAATTATAAGCAAATATACCAATCAAAATCATTCGCTTAAGGATTTTTTTATATCTACTAAGTCACTAGGCATTTAATTATTTGCAAAATCCCAACTGATTGATTAATTTAATTAAAACTGCTAAACTAACTGAACTAGATTCTTCAATTTATGTAAAAAAAAATCAAAATTGCATTTAAGATTACTGATCCTAAATTATAGCTAAGGGTTTAGATTTCAATGATGTCGGTGAGTTAAGAGGGATTATGTGGCTTAATCTAAGGTATTTTCAAGAAAATAAGATACAACTATTGTTAAGACTATGTCCTATATCTATTCATAAAGAGGATTAAAAGCACTCTCCACATATAGTTCTCTTAATTATGCATGTATCCGGTTATACATGAATGAGCCTCATCAATCACCAAAATAAACTAAGTGAAACTTATAATCAAATTACAAACATAAACCAATATATGCTAACTTTGATCTTAAAAATTGAGTCTCCTTAATATTAACTTCATGATCTCGAATTTAGCTTCAAGGCTTCATAAACAATTCCACCAATATACCTATCTTTCAAAACTTCAAACATAACAAAAACATCATTCCAAATATTATTTTTTTCATCATCAAAACAAGGTAAAACTCCCTTGTTTCAACATTCTCCCCTTTTTAATGATGTTAAAACCATGTAATATCATAAAGTATAAAACTACAGATGTTCATAAATCATTCTAAGAACACTAAATATCACATGGTTATCATGAAATCCTACACATGATACCATAAACAACAAAATTAATTCATTTTAGAATTAATATCACAAACACAACTTCAAAAGTCTTTCCAAAACTTCAACATTTCTCACACAAATATATAAAAATGACTAACTCCCCTTAAATTTATCACATTCATGTAACAACTTCCACAAAATCAAATCCAACACATTTTATCATGTTGTAGAAACTTACTAACTCACGATATGTTTATTAAAAAAATATAACTTGATCTAAATTCATGCATTATAAAAGTATTTAAAATTTTCTATAACTCTACCTAATAAAACTTAATATCCCCCCTTTTGGAATCATCATAAAGGTAAAAATAAACATTCAAATAAGGCAAAAACATAGATAAAATCAACACATATCATAAACTTACCCTATAAAATTGAAAACATTGTAAACACAAAACAAGCATTTAAAAATCATGAAGAACCACTATCTATTATGTCTAGATTTCTTTTAATCATTCAAAATTTATCCTCACTCATCAGTTTAAAGAAAATGTCTACTAAATGATGCATGGTATCAATAAATTCAAGCTCAATATCTCTGCGCTTTGTCCTAGAGTTGAATGGAATTATTTGGAAAGCAAATTACCCTCATATTTTAAATTTTATTAAGCTCCAAACCATAATCCAGAAGTTGTTTTCTAAGCCATATGATTTGAGTGGAAGAACTATTGGCAACTATATATTCTGCCTCTGCCATAGACCAAATTTTGTTTTCTACTAAACTAAGAGACTAATTTATTACCTCAAAATTAATATCCTCTAGATGTACACTTCCTATCTAATAAGCTACCCACATAATTCACATTTGAATACACATCCAATTCCAGAAATGAATTCCTAATATGCAAAAAGCCTAGGTTAAATGTATCATACAAATACCTAATAATGTGTTTAACAACTAACAAATGAGATTCATCAGTACATTTTTGAAGTCTTGAAGATAAATATTCAATAAACATAATATGAAGCCTACTAGAAATCAAAGATAATAAACTACTAATCATACCTCGTCATCAACTTCAACTTTGTTCAAATTTGTGGATGTACCCATTAATGTGTGTAACATTTTCAATTGATCCATTCCAAAGCAGTTAGTAGCTCCTTCATGTTCTTGGATTGGTTGAAGAAAATTCCTTCCTTAATTTTCGTTATTTGAAGTTTGAGGAAGAAGTTCAACTCACCCATCAAACTCATTTTCGAACTCCCTACTGGTGTGCTTTGCAAACTTTTGATATAAAACCTTATTAGTAACATTAAATATGATATCATCCACATAAATTTGAACAATCAATAGATCATCATTTTTTCCTTTACAAACAAAGTAATATCACATGCATGATAGGGTGCATCATGTCTTCTAAAATTGGGGGATTGTTTGGCATGCCCTTCTTTTCAACAAAATCATTCTAAAATACAATTTTCACTTTCATTTGAAAAATTTTGAAACTTATTTATGATGCAAATGCAATTAATAATCTAATGGCTTCTATTATATCTACGGGGGCAAAAGTCTCATCATAATTAATACCTTCTTCTTAGTTACATCCTTTAGTAACTAATCTAACCTTGTTCCTAACTATTTTGCCTTATCCAACTAATTTGCTCTTAAAAACCCATTTCCCACTTATTATTTGGTAATCCTTTGGCCTAGGTGCAAAACTCTAAACATTGTTTTTTTTAGATGTTTCAATTATTGATTCATTTCCAAAACTTAATTTTAATCATCTAAAGTTTATTTTACACTTCTATGTTCAGTTTGAGACATAAGACAAGATGATATAAATTTTTTAAATGAGAATAAGTAGTTATCCTTTGTTGGACATCACTTAGAACTTGGTTAGAGGGATGATCCTTCTTGGATTTTTAATCCATTAATAGCTCACCATACTTCCTTTCTTCCATTGGTTTAACAATTTGGTCTTCAGAGGTTTATCCTTCATTCTTTCTTCTTCTTTAAGAGATATCTTTTCTAATTCCTTGGACAAAGTCTTATCATCATCTTCAAGAATTTTAATGCTTTCAAATGGGTTAATATCATCAAATACAACATGCCTAGATTCTTTAACAACATGTAAAGTTTGATCATAGTCTTTGTCGCTTCATTTGTAGTTTGATTCTTCCTAGTTACTACTCAATTTTGTTGTAGAGTCTTGTTGGACAAAAAATTATAAGAAATTCCATGATTACAACGAAAACTTACAAACATATCATTTTCAAATTCTCCAACATGATCACTCCTAGTTGATGTAATGGATAAAAATTTTTCGTTTTAAGCTTTCTTAGCAAATCTCATTAATGACTGAAAATATTTGTTTTTTATACTTCAAAAATAAAAACTAGGTATGTTTACTAAAGTCATTAATAATAACAAATGTATATGATGTATCACCTAAACTAGCCACTCTATTAGGACTAAACAAATCCATATGAAGAAGTTCAAGGGGTCTAGAAGTTTTTAGTGATTCCTTACTTAGAAAGGAATTTCCTAGTTATTTCCCCTTTTGGCATGATCCATAGATCCTATATTTTCATATCTCATGCTTAGGAACCTATTTACGAGTTTCTTAGAGTTTAGTTTTGATAAATGGTCTATGCTAACATGTCCATGTTGTCTATGCCAATTCCATGCACATTCATGTAAAGAAACCAAATCCTTTTTTTAAAGGTTATTTACATAATCCAAAATGACACTATAAATATTACTTTCTCTTTTTCCTAAGAAAGCGATACTTCCCTTACTAACTTTTGAAATTATGTATTCATTTTCTTTAAAACATACTGTATAATTTTTGTCATAAAATTGACTAACACATAAAATATTGAGTTTTAATTTATTAATAGATAGAAAATTTCAATTAAAGGACAATTTTTCTTACTCATCTTTCCAATTCTAATTACCTTACCATGTCATTGTCTCTAAAAGTGATAGATCTTCTATCTTTACTTTTGAAAGTAATGAATTGTGAAGGGTCAGTAGTCATATGTCTCCAATAACTAATATAAGCATATCATTTGTTTCTCCTCTTGATGACCTACAAAATGAGAAAATCATATTGATTTGGATACCTACATCATCTGGGACCTTGGACAGTTAGTTACCTTCAAACCCTTGCAATTTTAAGTTATAAAATGATTTCTAAAAATTCTGAAAATATTAATCTTGTGGGATCCAGCTC
>JAOXYD010197601.1:0-22833 GCA_028565735.1 Pinacopodium congolense | reverse complement strand
AAAAGGAAGATAAATAAGGATAGAGCAACCCTTAAGTATCCAATATTGAGTATATTCTTTATTTTACTTTCTTATAGGATTAAATTCTTTCAAGTTTCGTTAGTTTAGCTTAATTTTCAGTTTCTATTTTTTTTTACTTTGAACAAAGTATAATTCAGATTGTTAGGCATCAAAAATGAATCCACGTGCGATTGATATTAGTTATATTATTAGCTACGACCTTTATACTTGCAGTATAGCTAAATTTAAAAAAATTTTGGTTTGTTTTTTTCTTTCCATTACACTTTTAGTTTCAAGAATTAATTTAAAAGTTATTTATATTATTCTTATAATTTTTAATATTTTATACACTTTTTTAATTATTTTATGCATATTTTATTAGAGAATTTTGGACCATTAACTTAGAAATTTCTAGAGCCCTTAGTTAACCTCCTCTTTATCTGTTAAGTAGGAATAATAACCATATATCTTGTAGTTCTAAAATTTCAACTTTTGTGGCCCATTTAGTAGTTGCTTATTAATTATGATGGATAAGAGCTCTCTGCTTTCATGTCTTAATCTCATATGCCTAATCCAAGCATCTAGACGTAAAGTACTTAAATTCTTTGCTAGAAAGATCATTTAAATAATTTCTCTCAAATTCCTACAAAATAAGAAAAGTTTTTTTTAATTTAGGTACCAATATTAAGTTGGATCCTTAGGGTTTAGTAACATTCACATTGATAGAAAATCATAAGAACATCATAAAATTGAAAATGTGACCTCATTTTCTTCTCAAATATGTTTTTAGGTCTACTATTTTGAAATTTTCTTTTTTGACAAAATTTAGGCTTAAATTGGATGACATATGTTTCTAGATATTTGCATATCCACATGGGTGGCATGGGAATGTGTTAGCCAATATTGCCTAACATGTGGTATAAATGCATCATATAATGGTTGGGAATTTTTATAAAAGTTATGCCTAGAATTAGGTTTAGATGTATACATAAAGGCATGATGATTCTTTCTAATAGAGGTCTACATATTGATGCATCATATGATCCATCAAGATCCTTGCCCTTCATCAATGTAATTTTGGAAATAGTTGTTGCATTCTCTTAAGTAAACTTTAATCCCTGTCTATCATTAGAAGCCTTTTGGGCTCTAACCATGATTTCTAATATTTCCTTTCCTTTTGTGAAAATTTTTAAATATTTCTTAAGGAAATTTATCGCTTTCTTCAAAGAATTATTTTCATCCATTAAATTCTTCCTACCATTAATATCATCAATAACGATACTCTTAATTTTTTAGTCATGTATTGTTTTTAACCAATCACTTTCTAACCTAAATTCAAAAACATATGTGTGGAGTGACTCAATTAGCTTCTCTAAAGGAAAGGTGCTAAGATCCTTTACTTCATCAATAGGGTCACCTTTTCCTCCTATATCATTGGTAAAGACCTACATATTTTTCTTTCAAACTTAAAATTAGAATGTCACTTTCCTAAAACCTTGAATTCATTAATAATTTCAATAAACCTTATATAAGTGCATGAAATGATCTCATTATGATGTATAAGGAATAACTCTTAATAGTTTACACTTTACTCTCCTTCACTTGATTGGTTCTCTCATATGTAATCTCAAGTGTATGCCACATCTCATATGCTACCTTACATATCGATACCCTTTTGAAATCATTTATATCAAATGCATAAAAAAATGTGGACAACTCTATTGTTCAAAGAAATCAACCTCTTATCCTTACTACTCCATTACTCTTTAACCTAAACCACCTTTTGACAACCAACTACTTTAGTGGGAATATATGTTCAAGTATTAACTATATCCCAAAATGATATTCTTTTAGCCATAAGAAAAAATTTCATTCTCATTTTTAAATAAAAATAATCATTCGAATGAAAAAATGGTGGCCCCACTAATTTTTCCCTTCTTAACTAGTGGAAACTTTCAAGTGCACCACTATAGATCTTAACTTACTATTTTCTACACTAATAGGGGTCAAATTGACATAGTTTTAATGGTTAATTTGTTGAATTATGACCCCTAATTCAGTGTTTAATTGTTTAATTAATGTCTTATTATGCTTGATTTGCATAATGGAGCTTAATGATGAATATTAGAGCAAAAACATCAAGAAAACCTCTTTGTTCTGCCCAATAATGGCCCCCTAAGAGGGTGCCGCTATCTGATGAACAGGGGGCCGTTAAAGGGTCTAGAATTCAACCTATAACGGCATCCTATGAGGGTGCCGTTGTAGGATGGTAGGGCGCCCTTGTAGTCAAAGTCAACAATTTCAGCTCCAAAACTTATAGATTTGAAACCTGGTATGATTCTAATTAATTCCATTATCTTCTAACACATGTGGGAGGTCCAGGTTGTTTGCAAAGAGCCAAGAAAACAATAGAAACACGCAGAAAATTAGGGAGATTCAAATCAAACTAGGTAGAGAAGCTCTTTCTTCTCTCTTCTTTTTCCCTTTGATAGTTTAAGCTTCAAACACTTAGGGCTTGTTTAGTTCCATTTTAGTTTTCAGTTTTCATTTCATGATTTTCTAAATACAAAAATCGATAAAGAAAATACACTAATACAACACAGAAATCGAAAAAGAAAACACAATAACCAATACAAAAATATAACAACCATAAAAAAAACCAAAACCCACAGCCTAACTAAACATGACCTTAGATTTCGAGTTTCTGATTGTATTTTGAGTTGTTGTTTGTTGGAGATTGAAGCTAAGACATATATCTGAGTATTTAAATCATTATAGGGGGTTTTTTAACTCAGATTATTCATTATATTCTCATTTTTTCTGATTAAATCAAAGTATATGTTCTTATGTGCATATTCTTGCTAAACCTTATGGATTCAGAGCTGTGGTAATGTTCAGATCAACCTAAGGAGTACAAGACTTGTCCAGAACGGTTCTAAACACGTCTTGTATGTTTTGATTCAATTATGTGGCTAATCAATTATGTTGCTATGGATTGATGTTTTGATGATTTAAAAGAGTTTTTATGCATGTTTAAATGTCTGTATTTTGCTTATTGAAGATCTAAAAGTACCAATTTTAAGATGGCCACTTAAGATTAGGATTTAAGATAGTTTAATCATTAGTAATCATCTTAAATTGTTTAGAAAATCAATAAGCAACATAAATTAATCCTTGCATGACCAAACTTGGATTTTTTTGTGAAAGTTGGAGTTCTAGAATTAAATTTCTAGAACTCATCTTCTTGAAATTAATTCCCATTTACTTGATTTTAAAGCATAATCAAACTTTAGATAAGATTAAATAGAGAAAAAGCAAAGTCTTAAACATAACCTTGTTTTGGTTTTGTGAAGGACTTTAATTAGACTTTAAACTTGCTTTAAAACTCAAATAAATCATCAATCATCTAATCCATAGCTCATTTACACATTTGGTAATTTTAAGAATTTTTTAGAAGTAATTAAAATTCGTTTTTAAATTGTTTAAGCCAAAGTAGCCAATTTTAAGCCTTTTTCCAATTTTTAATCAATTTCTCTAAATTTTACCTAAACAATTATAATCCAATCAACCTGTTAATTAAGTAATTTTATCCCCGTGGGTTCTACACTCGGAGTCTGAAATAATACTCTACTTTATTACTTTTGCGATAGGTGCACTTGCCTCAAAAGTCCGTTGGTTTTAAAGTAAAATATTTCAAAATCACCCGTCATTTTAAGACACCTAACCAACGCAACACACAACTATTAACGATGGTTTCTGGACCATCAACGTTGCCATTGAAACCTGCACTGAAAGGTCTAGATTTCAATTTCAACACAAATCTTTTTCTAAAACATGGCTTGTTTCACCTAGAGTTTGTGTCTATAAAAGATTAATACACTCATAACAAATGAAAATTAGGCATATTGATATTAAAATAAGGGTAAAACAACATTAAATCACATATGAAAAATTTAATAAAATGAACACTATCACACTCATAGCTAGGATGGCATCCTCTGTAGAAATCACACATCATCATTTAGGCTGACGTGGATGCTATTGTTGTACTTTCCAACTTTCTCGTGATTCCATCAACCTTGGCATTTAAAAGTGATACTGTATCTATATTATGCACTCCTTCGCTAGGCTTAGACCTTTTTCATGCATTACCTCTTTGATATGTGTTCATAGAAATGTTCTCAATGAGTCCCTAGAGATGTTAAGGAGTCTTGAATTTTATTGCACCCCTATAAGATGCATCAATAAATTGCTTTGTTACAAAATTAAGCCCACCGTAAAAGGTTTACATCAATATGTCCAAGTTAAAACCACAATGTGGCTACTCCTTCAATATTTCCATTCACCTTTCCCATACTTCATACAATTTTTTCTACTCCCACTGTTGAAAAAAAAAATCTTGTTACGAAATTTAGCCAAAAGAGAGGGATGGTAATACCTGATAAGGAACTTTTCCTCCAATTGATTCCATAAAGTGAAAGATCCAGGTAGACTAGACTTTAGCTGAGATTTAGCTCTACTTTGTAAGGTAAATTGGAAGATTCTTAATACAATAGTATCCTCAAACACTCCATTGAGCTTAAATATGTCATAGATCTCTAGGAAGTTTGCAATATGTGCATTTAGATCTTCGTCTAGTAGACTATCAAACTGCACATAATTTTAGAGCATCTGGATCACTTACGACTTTATCTAAAAAATGATGGTCTCCATCCTTAGCCTATGAATGCTAGATTATATGCTTTGAAGTGGGGGTTTTGATAAATCACCAATAGTTAATTGTGATTGTGGTCCTAACTCTTGATCCATATTTTTTATTGTGAATTAGGGACCTCAAACTTCGTGCTACTCTCTGACCTCTTCTCCTTTAAATCTCTCCTAATTGTTATTTCCACCTTATGATTTGATTCAAACAATTCCAAAGGATGACTCTTAGCCATACAATGAAGTCCCTAACTATAAAAGTGAGAGCACAAATAAAAGATCAAGTAAAGAATAGTTCTTAAGCGAAACAAATGTGCAGAAAATTGAAAACTATAAAAACTTAAAACAAATAAAAGCAAAAATAAAGTAAATATGGCTAGTCTAGCAAATAAAGAAAAAAATCTCAATAATTGGCATAGTACCCTGTAACAAAACCAAAAAAAAAAAGTAATAACCTGTAGAACTTGCCTAAATTTTAAACAAAAGTAAATTGAAGAATCATAAATAAATAATACTAAATACACAATAAAGAAATTATACCTAGCATTAAGTAGGAAAGCTAATGAGAGTCTAGGTTGTTGATCCACGAGGATTGCAATAATTAGTGAATTCCTATATTTATTATCGAACTTATTAGATAAATGATGGGTTGATTAACTGATTAAGGAAAATAAACAAAATACTTAAAAGTAAATTCCAAAGGCAACTCACAAGAATTAGTAACAATTATGAATTTAATATCTAGGTAGTTAATCTCTCTAGGATACATTGTATTCATTATTCAACTATGATTCAACATGTTTTCTAAATTTTATTAAACTGTAAGCTCCCTATGATAAACTACACGCTCTCATAAGTTATGTAATCACATTTAATTTGATAATTTAAGTTAAATTTCTCTCTATCTTAATGAATCAATTGAATGCATTAATCTATTCTATGGACTTATTATTTTGACTAAGTTCACATCAAATATGAACATCTTATGTAAGCTTATCTCTAGGTCTCCATACAAGACACATTGTTTATGGATTGATATAAAACATACATTTGATTTCCTAATCTAAACATATGTAATCATATTATTGGAATTGAAGTTTATAATCGCATAACATTCAAAAGCCATTGTCATTAATTCCACAAACAAATCAAACATAAATCTAGAAATCCAATGTTAAATCAATAAAACAATAAACTACTACATACTAAAGTTCATAAAAACCTAAATCCTATGAAAATATTAGTTCCTAGACCTAACAAACATCACAATAATATTCATCAGAAGAAAGGAAATAGAGATACTCGTGATTATAAATTTTACTCCTTTAACTACTTGATGATCCTTGATGTGAAAACCAATCTTGATCTTGAATTTAATGCGTTTGGATCAATCATTTCCTCCAATATTTTGTAAAATTCTTGTAAGATGGTGTAGGACTTGAGTTTCCTCCTTTGGCAACTGCTTTGAAGTGTCAAGAGGCAAGAAGTTCTAAGAAAACCTCAAAAATTAGATTAAAAATGTGATGGAGCTGGCTAGAGCACTATTTTAGCTCTTCTTGTGGTTCTCTCTTGCTAAAAATGGCAGGCAAGGTCACAATTATAGATCTAGTTGTGGCTCTGCCAGCTTTATACTCCTCTTGATATTTTTACTATAACTTCTTTTCCGCTCCTCTTTTGGCCATAAATTTTGATGTGGAGCTTCCTAACTTGATGCTCATGCTTTCCAAATTACTTCTACATTTCTTCTTACTCTAAAATGCATCTAATTGTTCTCTAAAGTCCTGTAAAAATATGATAAAACATTAAAAACATTTAATCAATATCTATTCCAAGTACTTAACTAAATATTCACAAGAATCACATTAATTTCCTTTTCAAACTTAAGATAATCATCATGAAATCATGGCTAAAAGTATTATAATTTTTTAACAATCAAAACTTTAATTGGAGACTAATTATAGTGTATTATGAGATTTAAGAAAGTTAGTAGTTCAATTTGATTATTAAGGTATGTTATTGAAGGGTTCCTCTTTACCTAAGGAAATAAAGAGAATTGGAAAAAAAAAACTTTCTCTTCATTTAGTTGGAAGAAAAGTGTATTGGAATGTTAAGTAAGTCATGAGGAGTGGATATAAGTATGATTTATTTGTCCAACCACTGTAAAATCAATTTATAATATCTCTTTCCTACTCTTATAGCTCCTTTATATGTGCATTTGATGTATTTGATGCTCTTATAATGTCTTTATGTATTATTGCTCCCAAATGTTAATGCATATATCTAGGAGGAGTGTAACCTGTTTTAACACATAAACTAAGGGGGAGGGGGTCTCTTACAATTGGTATTAGAACATATGGTTTGATTATTTTTCTAAATTTGGAATTAGAGCTTATAATTATTTTTACATATGTTTTTACTCCCTAATATTATATGTTTTTTCATCGTCTACAAAGGGGATGTTGTTGAACCAAGAGAGGTTCCAATATTGGTTTTGATGATAATAAAATATGAATTTTATTAATGATTTGAGTTTTTGGCGTAAGGTTATAAGATAGTTACATTTGGTGAATAATTTAAAGTGAAAAGTTTGGACTTGGAGGCTAAATTTGAAAAAAAATTAAAGAAGAAGTATTATGGATGCTTCAAGACCTTTAGTTGGGTAGTTTAACATGTTTATAAGTTCTATTTGAAGCTTATATAATATTTGGCCTTAAATTTTGCATATTACATATCATACGTTTTTAAAGTTGCATAAATTTTCATTTAATAGGTCAAATTTTGAGTTTTAATAAATTGAAGCAATTTAGTTATTCAAAAAATCTTGAAAAAGTGTTTTAAATTTATGTGTGATGTTTTTAAAGCAAAAGAAACATGTTTGAAATTTGTGAATTGGTTTTCAATTGGTTTAAAATCAAAACTTTTCAAAGTGTGCTAAATTGCCCAAGGTAGAAGAGCTCAAGCATTGGAGATTGATCAAATGATAAAGATCAAGTGATCATCAAGCTTAAAGACCAAGAGAAGCTTGAAGATCAATAGAATTAAGATCAAGTTTAGAAAGAATTTAGGAAAAAGACTTAAGGTGTAACTGCCCTAAAGTTGATTCTTAATTAATGCTTGAAAAGGGCTCTCACATTTGCATGAACATTTGCATATAGGCATTCAGGAGTTGAATTGCGGTTTTAGTGACTAATTGACTTTTACTGTGTCATTTTCCATATTAGGATCTAAATTAGAATAGCATATAGGTTAAATGTTGCATAATCAAGTAGTAATGTGATCAATTGTCTTAATGTATGCTTATTGATATGTTTAAGTTAATTGAGTGATAGATTGAGTGTTGATCATATGTATGTTTAAAGTGGTTTGTATCCTAATTGCAATGTGAATTTTGGTTTATGGTTATATGAAAAGGTTTTAAAGAAGTTTAAGAATGAAAAGGTTCATAATTAAGGCAATTCTTATGTTTTAAATGAATTGAAACGTTTTTATGATC
Organism: Pinacopodium congolense; assembly: GCA_028565735.1. NCBI lineage: Eukaryota > Viridiplantae > Streptophyta > Magnoliopsida > Malpighiales > Erythroxylaceae > Pinacopodium > Pinacopodium congolense. Next base: position 14,636 of record JAOXYD010197601.1, on the reverse strand, counting down.
AAAACAGCCTTGATATATGTTTTAAAGCTTGTTTAAAGGCTTGATTATTGTTAGGAATTTGTTTGAAAAGTTCTAAAGTTGGTTTGGAGCATTTTTCATGTTTTTTAGAGGCATGACAGGTAACAAAGAGTAAAATGGCGAGTTAATAGGATGCTATTTTACCCTTGTTTCCTAACGAGTTAAACAGCGGGTGTCTTAACCTTCAATGGCGCCATTTAACTCCCCAAGTGGCATCATTTTACTCTCTATCTCCAACGAGTACTTTCCTCTTTTAGGTTTTTGTCTCTTTGCTTCATTATAACGACTATTTCTTATTTCTAAAGACTACAAACCTCTCCCAACTCTGTAAATATGATTCCCAAAATGTTTTAACATTTTTAAAACCTCTGAAAAATGAATTACAAAGATCAAATCACTCAAAGCTCTTAAAATAGTCTTTGTTTTTATGCTGTCTTCATACAACTTCATTTTCTTGTTCTTAATTCTTCTTTATTGTTGAAAACTTGTTGTTTTCAATTTGTTTAGGCATATGAAAAGCTGATTGAGTTTTATTTTGAATTTTTAAGTGATTAAATAATTTCTTTTTAAGCTCTCAAAGTTCTATTCTCAAAACTATCAAAGTTTTCACTATTCTTGTTTCAACCATAATTTGAACTTCTTAAATCAATTTCTAGGTGGTTGAGTTCAGGATTTTTGTTTTGCTTTAGGTTTGAAGAGTGCAGAAAAAATTTTATTTCAATTTTTAAGTATTTATACTTATGTTTGAGCTTAAAGAACACAAGTTGCTCAAATCTATCAATTTTTATGTGCAGCTCTTTATTCAATTCAATTTGGCATTTAAACTTGTTTTTTATGTTGCAAATTTATTGTTTTCAATTTGTTTAAGATTTTATGAGGTTTCTAGTATTTTTGTTTTTGATTTTTAAGTCATTATATTAGTTGTTTAAGCTTTGTTTTGAAAGTCAAACCAAAGTTGTCCATGTTTGATGTTTTCTCATTTAGTCTTGACCTAATCTGCTTGTTTGATGCTTTAAAATTGTGTTTGCTACTATGATTTCCTGTTAACATATAGATTGATGTTTCAGTAGGTTTATAGCATTTATTTTACATCATTTTATTGATTAAATTCTTATATAAATAGGTTGAAACATATAACGTGCACATTTTGACAGTTTATGTTTATATTGATTGAATTAATTTTTTTGAGGATTTAATTGTGTTTTTGTTGGACAAATTTATTTGTTTATGATCTATTGATGTGTTATGAGGCTTGTTATAATTCGTTATTGCCTCTATAATTTTTAGAATTGATTTTATTGCATGAGCATTAATGGAACACCATATAAGGTGTGCTTAGTTACATAATTTGGGATAATTGCTTATGCTAATTGTTGTGATTAGTAATAAGCTGCTCTTTACCTTTAAAAAAGATTTGATAGGTTACTCTTAACCTGTACACAAACAAGATTTGAATTACATAAATATTTGATTGTGAATTAAATTGCTTTAAGCCTTGTATGTGCATTAGGATTGCATAAGGCATAAGTATTGCATTTGTTATAATTGAGCCCTTATCTTACTTTGATTTTGATCAACTTTTATTGAGCTATATAAGTTTATGTTGAAGCTCAAGGGAGCTTATTTTAGGAGTTGACTTTGTGGATAAAAATTTATATAATTTTTTATTGTCTTGTTCGGGTTACTCTTCACCTATTGAAAAGGAAGATTGATAGGTTTCTTTTGACCTTAAAATAAGATTGGATTGAGTTTCACTTAACCCTTACAATCAAGATTATAAAGGTTCCTTTTGGCCTTTAATCAAGATTATTGGAAAGGTTGCTCTTGGCCTTTAATCAAGATTATTGTAAAGTTTCCCCTTGACTTTATAATCAAGATTATTATAAGGGTTACTCTTCGCTCAATTAAAGTAAGATTAGTTGTTAGTAAATTTCAAATAAGTAGTTAGAGAGAGGACGTAGTCTATCTTTGGAGTAGGCAAACTTTTATAAATCTTGACCTTTTTCTCTTCCCTTATCTCTTTATATCTATGCATTTGTGTTTACTTTATAATTTCTTAAATTTGTTTAATATTGGAATAAAGTTTGGCATACTATTTAGGTTTAATCTTGGTTAGAGAATTCATTTAATTGAAATTATCTTAAGGTATTTAAAGTGTTTTAATTTGTAAAGAAATTTTTTTTAAACACCCATTCACCCCCTCTTAGGTGTTATAGGACTCACATAATGTATAATGAATTTAAAATATATGCATATTAAGTATATTACACAATATAACCCTAAAGATATATATTTAGTAATTTAAAATAAATAATTAATTAATTATGCAATGTCAATGGCATACATGTATATGTAGTAGAAAGTAAATAAGGAAAATGTCCAATTTAATCATTCAGTTTTTAAAAAAATACACTTAACATCTTAAACATTAATTTTCATCAAATAAATTGTCAATGTGTAAGTTCTAATTGGACATGCCTTTTTAAATCTAAACTTGCAAATGCATTATGAGTTAATTACATTAATTAGACTTGCCCTCATACCATATGTTCTAATGAACCAGAAACATGAAATTTTGAAAGTTTTCTTTTGTATGTTTAGTGTTTAAAGGGTAACTTAATTATAATTTTCAAATTTATGATTTCTTTAGCACTAAGTTAAAGTTTAAGGTCTTAGGTGTACTTTTCATCAAAGTTGAATGATTAAATGGGATCTTTAACATAGCAATAAGGATTTAAATATATCATAATAAAAGATTCATAGTATGGTACCATACACATGTTTATCAACACAATTAAATAATGTATTCATTTATTGACATTCATGGATACTTTTATTAATTTATACTATATAAAGTACTACAAATCTAGTAACAGAAAATCATTAGCCTAAAAATTTTAAAAATATTTAACATTTTCAACTATAGATATCTCCAACTATAATAACAAAAGAAAATTTTGATAAAAAAATCATTAAAAAAAAAGGAGAAAGAGAGAACCAACGTTAAGAGCAACTTCATGCTCACTAATTTTTCGGAAAAAAAAAAACTTCATGCTCACTGACCAAAACCTGTATTTTTATGCTTTTATACTGATTTTAATCTTAAATGTAAAAAATAGATAAATAAAATGTCTAATGCTTCTTCACTTGTGCCTATCAATTTCTAAAGCTAAGTTTAATTTCAACATCAAAATCTTTATACTAGAATTTATATTGATCGCACTTAACATAAATGGATTATAAAAGAAAATATTCAGCATAACAAAATTTTATATTAAAATAAATTAATAAGTACAAGTTCAAAAATTGAATGCTTAATTGATCAAAATTAAGATTGATTTATTTTTAGATATTTTAAAATAATTTTAGTATAAATAATTTATAATATTTGATCATTAATTTATAATGGGTAGAACATAACAAAAATGATATGTATTAAATAAGCATATTATATAATTAATATTATTTCATTACTTATTTCAATAATAATAAAAGATTATAGAAATATGTACTTACTATTTTCCAATTTTAAATGACATATTTTTTTAAATTAGCACAAATAACCAATTATAAAACTAGTGAAGATTAATAGCAATATATTTTGGGATTTTCAAACATTGAATAGGAGACATCATCCATATTTTTTATTGATACTTCGAATCAATAAAATTTTATAATAAAACTGGGACATAAATATATTAATTTAAATAACTATAAGAGTACAAGTGTGAAAAAAGATCAATTTTCGTTTAGTTTTGACACTCCTTACAGTTAAGGCTCTAATTCAAAGCAAGTAATTAATTTCAATCGGGGAAAATGATACGAATAATAGTTATATAAGTAAGCAATCTTTTCAGATTTTTTTTCAGCTGAATAATCGAATTTTAAAATTTTTTAATTGGATGATTAATCTTTAAACAATTTTTCGCTTAAGGTAAAAACATTAACTTCATTATGTCTAAATTGATATGGCAAATGGACTTTATCACATCAGCGTCTACGTTGCAAAAGTGTCATATCCGCATTTATATATACACATTTCAACCTTTAATTTAGTGAACAATCTTTTAAAAATTTTTCAATCTTTTGAAGAAATAAATTATACAATTGTTAATTAAGTTTAGAAGTCGTTATACCGTACTTCTTAATAAAATATTAGTATAATAATCACTTATTATTTTAATAAGAAAAATATTGATTTTAAATTAAATAGAATAAAATTTAAAAAGTTACTGAATTGAAATTTTTTTAAAAGTTATTTACTAAATTAAAAAATTTTAAAAATTGAAACGTATGCACATAAATATTAATGTGACACTTTATTATGTAGACGCTAATATAATAAAATTCTTTTATTACATCCGTATAAATATAACAAAATTAATATTTTTATTTTAAATAAAAATTTATTTAAAAATTAGTAAAATTATTTAGTCAATTAAAAAATTTGCAAAGTTGCTGCCTTTTTTAACTATTATCCCAAAATGATATGATCCATGTTCTCACCATTTAAATAAGGATCCAAATCTGACAACCACACGGGCCAACAACATCTGGTGTTATATCTCCGCCCAGATCGCATCCAAGAAGAAGGCACGAAAAATGTCTGGCTCGGGCATGGTTGGGGATGCAAGCTCATGGTCACGTGCCCTCGTCAAGATCTCTCCTTACACTTTCTCGGCCGTCGGCATCGCCATAGCCATCGGCGTCTCTGTCCTCGGCGCTGCGTGGTAAACAGTCCCTCTTATGTGTTTTTTGTATGGGTCTGTTTGTGTTATCTTGTTTGCTAACGAGTGCGAATTTTGATTTTGTTAGGGGCATTTACATCACTGGAAGTAGTTTGATCGGAGCTGCCATCAAGGCTCCCCGTATCACGTCTAAAAATCTTATCAGGTGATCAAAACCCTAGACTGCTTTCCCATTTTATTACCTTTTCTTTTTCCTGATATAAGCTTATTTTTGGTAGGTTTTTCCATCCCTAGGTTTAGGATTTCTTAGTTCAACAAGTTCAGCTGATTGTTTGTTTTGATAGCGTTTCTTTTATCAAAATGAGGCGAGTGATATCTGTATAGTCTTCCTCATTTATCTCCTAATTGTGACACTCATGAAATCTGACTACTCTTCCTCGTTGTAACTGCACCAGACCACCACAGATTTCTTTTGTTATTTACTTTCCATAATTGCGTCTGTACCAAATTGATATTTGAATCCTGGAAGTGAGAAAGGCAATCTATGCAATAGGTAACTGAAATTGATTAGATACAGAATTCACATATTAGATAACACATTTTTCATTGGATGGTAGCCATATCATTTGTTCATGTGAATGGCCATGGTTCTTAGAATAGCAACAACGCACACAATCTATAAGGAAAAATAATCTAAGGAACTGGGAAACATAGAAATAAGGAAAATTTTTATATAATGGTTGAATTGAAGCTTCGTATGATCTGAGAAGTGCAAACATCTTTCTAACAAAATTATAAATTGCTTGATGAGCTTGCATATTTACTTTTTGAAACAGGGTATGTGTTTTCAAGGGTCTGATTATGTCATTTTATCCAATCAACAGCCTTTTAATTCACATTCTATGGTACTGGTATTCTGCTTTATAATTTGCCCTATCTAGGATAATTAGTTTGCAGAATCCAATTGCCTGAGCTGTCATGGCTCTAATAGGACATGGTTTGGTAAAGGATATGAAATAGATATGTTTCTAAGGAAGCTTCAGTTCTTATGCACAATGGGTTTGGTGTATGTATAATGATAGTTCTGTATGCATCCTGCAATTTATCTGAATCCGACCTGCTAGAGCAATGTGTAATCTATTTATTATTCTAAAACTGTGAAGGATGCTGTGTTTGGTCAGTTGAAGAAATGCGGTTTTGGGTTGACTAACGATTTAAATAATAAAATCAAATTTCCCTGCTCTTCAAAAAGTTCTTGGTGCCAATGAAATAGGTCTATAAAATGATGGTGTTACGAATCACATTTGGGATGGTCATGCTTAGTTCAGTGCTCCATTTATTTGAAGTTAAAGTTCATTCTGTTTATGTGATTTGGAACTTTAATTGTTTATTTAGAGCATCCTCAAGCATGCCTAGAAAGTTCTGTGGCAACTGACGGTTGCTTCAATCTAGATCATTCTTAGGAAATCTTTTACCCTATGGTAATTTGTTGGTTTTTATTTGTCAGCGTAATCTTTTGTGAAGCTGTTGCTATTTATGGCGTTATTGTGGCAATTATCCTGCAAACCAAATTAGAGAGTGTTCCTTCATCAAAGATCTATGCTCCGGAATCTCTTAGAGCTGGATATGCAATATTTGCTTCTGGCATCATTGTAGGCTTTGCTAACCTTGTTTGTGGGTTTGTATCTTTCATCCTCTGCTCCTAGTTTCTGTCAGTTATATACGACCATGTAGCTTATTGCTTTTGTCTGCATTTGGTTTGTGTTGTATGAACTAATACTTTGGCAACAGGTTATGTGTAGGAATAATTGGAAGCAGCTGCGCATTGTCTGATGCTCAAAACTCCTCTCTCTTTGTAAAAATACTTGTGATTGAGATCTTTGGTAGTGCCCTTGGGTTGTTTGGAGTGATTGTAGGAATAATAATGTCAGCTCAAGCAACATGGCCTGCAAAAGCAGTGTAATCGGTCGAAAACTGAGTTGTGATGTAGGGCTATTTAATTTTGCTACTCCTGAAGGAACATGTGAATTCAATTAATTGTTCTCGAAGGGCACTTAAAAACTAATATGGAGCTTTAATACAGCTCTGTTATCTAGTCTGTCTATTCTAAATAAATATGCTGCTGGATTGGTTTAGTGTTTGTCTGCTGTGTAGTGGTCTTTTGCATTGGAAAACGTGTCTTGATCGATTCTGACGCTCGTCTTTGAGGAGGAAGCTGTTTTATTTTTTAGTTGATCCTGGATATTAGATTCATTATTGGGGACAAAAGGAATATCAGATTCATGTGAAAAGAACCACCTTCTTTCTGATTCAGCCTGAGTATCTATACCGTGGTTGCTACATGCTTTTATGAGAATCTATTTGCAATGGAAAATTCCTTGACATTTTAAATAAAATTTTGAAGGGTCTCTCCAGGCGTGTGAACCATTTGATTACCGTAATGCAAGCCTATGAACACAACATTCATGCTCAGCTTTATTTGAATCATGTCTTTTTCTTCCCTCTTGGTTGTCTACAGGATGATGGTTCTTGACACGATATAATGATTAAGAGATATAATGCAATCAATAAAATATTAGGACATTTTCTCTAATCGTTCTTTTGTATATTAGCATAATGTTATTGATGCTGCTTTAGATCGTTCGTGATGCAATTTGTGAGCGTATATTATCTGAGTCCTGCATGGGTCCTTAAAGGTTATATAAGATGAATTACCTCGGTTTCTGCAACTAGTTCTGGTTACCAGAGACATTAACAAAACAGCTTCCTTGCGGGTGATTGGAGCAGCCTAGCGCCTTAATCTTCCAACTCCGTCATATGTTGATTAACTTCCTGCTTATATGGCACACATGTATTAGTTCTAAAATAAAAAATCATAGGATTTCAAGGACACCCGGGAGTATGAAATGTGCTTCCTGTAGATTTAGCAATGTACAAGATCTGAACTTATTGAAGCATTGCATGAACGATGTACAATACATGTGAAGAATATGCTTTGTTGATAAAATAAGGAAAATCATTTGTTTGACTAATCAGTTGGAACAAAATTCAATCACAAAAGGACCTGATTACGCTGTTTCCTCTTGACCTTTCTCCTGCCTTCTATTACGGCAACACAAAAAGTTAAATTTTTAACTATTAAACTAACAAAAATTAGTAAGGGCTGTTTGATTGAGCTTTTGGTTCTGGATGTTATATTTTTATATTAAATTTTATGTATTTTTAAAGATATTTATGTTATTTATCTTGATTTTTGTGTTGTACTATAATGTTTTTTTTCGATTTATGTGATGTTCTTTATTGATTTTTGTATTTATAAAATTTGAAAACTAAATCCAAAAATCAAAACGGAATCAAATAGGCCTTTAAGGGTATAATTATAATTGCAAGTGTTATTTTACCTTGCAGCTCTTTATTCCTTCTCCTTGACTGTTCTTCCCCTACCAGTCAGATCTCCTAAGAAGGCAATGACGGCATCCACCAAACTCAAGCACGGTCTTAAGAAGCATGGAAGGAGAGTCGTCGACTATTTTATGTGGTGATTTCCGTAAATGATGCTCTGGATGCAGAGGGGGAAGAGACTATAAATGCATTTCCTCAAGCATTGGCTGCCAAAAATCTGCCTCCTCACATTAACGATTACCATACTCTTTTGAAGTAATCCATTCGTTTGGATTGACACCGGTAAAAGGTACAATTTATCTCTCAACATTACTAAAAAAATTTAAATTGTTTCATAATATTTTTGAAGATATTATTTTACTTCTTAACGTTTGTAAAATAGTGCATTTTACTCTTTAATATTTATAAAATAGTGTAAATTGTCTCTTTAATACTAATTTCATTAAAATTTTGTTACTTACTTTTTTATTGATTAGTTAATAGTTTATTTATAAAATATCCACAAAATTAATATTTATCTAATAATATTTTAACGGAATTAATGTTAAGGGGGTAAATTATATATTTTATAAATGTTAGGGGATAATATGTACTATTTTGTAATGGTATTAGGTAAATTATATTATTTTACGAATTTTATAAGGTAAAATAATATCTTAAAAAATGTTAAGAATCAAATTAATTTATTTCTCAAATTGCATAAGGCAAATTGCACTTTTAACCGATTGATGCTTTGAACTTACAATTACTAGTTTCTTCGGGAAAGGCACTTGAAGTTTAGACTATTTGTCCTCTGGGAGAATGGTGTATTTCCTTATTCTTATTATTGTAGTGAAATTTTTAGAGGAGATTATATAAGAATTAGTATAACTATGCGGTTTTATGTAGATCCAATGTAAAAGGAACAAAGAATAAAAATAAGTTATGCTAGATATTTGATATGCATTTTGAAAATTTTTAAACCTTATTTGTTATCATTTATATTTTTGATTTTTGATTTTCTTAAATACAAAAACAAAGAAAAAAACTTGTTTGTTACATTATTTTTTTATTTTTGATTTTCAAAATTAGACAAACCAGAGCAGAAAGAAAGAAAGAAAATAAAAAATTGCGTATTTTTTTAATGTTTTAAAAACATATTTTTTATATTGAATAATTGACATAATATATTAATTAATATGTGTTTTTAATGTGTATAAGAGTATTTTGGTCTAAGAATTTGAATTTATTTTATATTTCATTGTCACTATTAAAATTTTTTTATCACAAATCTCAATTAAGCAGATTTTTATTTTCAGTTTTTTTATTATAAAACTAACTAAATAGGTTTTTGTTTTAAAAATAGAAACTAAAAATGAGAAATAGAAACCAAAAACTATAACAAAACATAGAAGTGACATCCCATAGTTATGGGTTAAGAGTTGTTATTTCTAAAAAAATGTTATGTTTCACAAGCAGATGTCTTCTTTCACCCGCGTTATTTCTTTTGTAACCTAAGAGGAATATAATCCACTAACTTACAGGCTTATGATCTCAAGTTTCTTAAAGTAAGAAAATTTGACTTTGATAAAACTATATAGATGTGGTTAGATATGATAAATTGGAGGAAAGAAAGTGGAGTAGATAATTTTATACAAGTAACATGCAATTATTTAACCTTTACAATATTTTCAGCATATCAGCATCATCAACTTTTTTTTTCTTACTTTGATTCTTAGCTAATCTAATAGATTCATTAACATTGCTTTGCAAGTTTAGAATTTTGCATGCGATGAATACGAAGAAGTCCAGTAGTATTATTGTCATGGTCACCATAGGGTAGACAAGGAAGGTTGACATATTTATATTTAAAGGCTTGGAAAGATTGAACTTAATAAGATAATGAGTGTAACGACTGTTGATTAGTTCTTAGAATACAATGTTCATAGGTTTGAGAAGAATCAAGAGTTTTTGGAAAAAATTAAGAGTTTTTTAGATCATGATGATGCGGAAATCAAGTTGTTTTCCTCTTAAGATTGGTGTTGAAAAATCAATCCTATAAATTTTATACCTTGTAAAAATTAATGTGCATTTGATGTTACTTACTTCAAGTTTCAAAAAGTGAAATATCTATTGAAGATATAGGCTCAGATACAAGGTTAAATACTATAAACTTCACCCAAGAGATGCCAATGATTAAGGAAGTGAGTGCTTGGTTTTCATTATGCTTTCGTTTCTATAGGCATATAGGATTAATTTATAGTAAATCTCTTATCAATGCCTATCATCTTTTGTCCCCTCGTGTAGATTTTTTACTACTTTACTTAAATCTAGTTACTTGTCATGCAATTTAATGGTTATTGACAATTGTAAACAAGGGAAGAAAATAGAGATCCAAATGAAGATAACACAACTGAAAACGAATGCATCACTCTATTGAATTGTATTATGTTCATATGATTTTAAAACCTTTTCTTTCATAAAGAAGTTTGATTTCCCTCATTTGTTAACTATAGTAGTATAAAAACCCCCAAAATCAAGATGTATTTATATGGAAAATTGAAGATTTATTGATGCATAATGCTTGCTTATTCATGCTAGTTTTTTCCATGTTAAGGTTATTTGTATTTTGTGGACTTAAGAAGAAATTTATTCAAATTTCAATTTGAACTATGATTGCTGAATTACTGTAACAAATGAAATGCATGATTTTGGAACATGTAAATCGGAGAACACACCCGATGAATCATATAATTAATAGCTTACCATACGCATCTTTACCAAGCAAGAATAAAAGATGTTGTTGTTGTCTACAGCTTGGTTACACATGCTACTATACAATATGTAGTTGAGACTGACTGAGTATGTGACTTAACAATTTCTCTTCTAATTGAAACTTGGCTTAATAATTATCTTATTGATTTTCTATGCAGCTTTTTAATTTTTATGGGATTTTTATGCGTGTGATGATAATCCATGATGCTATTTTTCAATCCTTAAACCTAGATTGAATCTTCCCACATCTAAATACATGGTTTATGGAAAAAAACATCTTTTAAATCTTGATTAGACATTTATACATATATGGTATTTTTGTCTTTATCATAATTCATTTCAATGGTTTGGTAATTTTGATAGATGAATTAGCTAGTGATATTTCTCAAAGATTGTATAGGGGGAAACTAATTTGCCAAGCAATAAGTTTTATAGTCCATTTAATTATGAAGTTTTTTATGTGGATATGATGATTGCTTCCAAGGGCATGAAGAACATTTTCATTATAACATATAGAAAGGAAATTCCCAAACCACTTAAACCAGTCAATTACTAATGTGAATTTTAGGCTATGTATAAGATGCATTAACAAATAATATACTAGTTCTTCATACAAACTATTTTATGACAATATACAAGATATACCCCCATTACATATATAGCATACTATGACTTGTTATAGGATGAAATACTAAATTGTAAAAAATGTAACTATAATTACATACAGGGCAAAATACAATTAAATTCATGATTAATATGCCACTGTATGAAAATATACATCACCTTAATACGTAACATACTAGTTCTTTATACAAACTATTTTATTTCCATGTATAAGAAGTACCACCACTATGTACATAGTATACCCTGGCCTGTTACAAAATGAAATAATAAGTTGCATAAAACATAAGATGGTATAACACAGAATATACTCCAACTTTACACAAACCATACAATGACAATATACAATCAACACAATCGATATATGCATTTGTGTAAAATGATATAATATATTAATTTTTTATTAAAATTGTATTATGACAATATACAAACTATATCACCACTATTTACGAATATACTATCACTTAATACATAATTAAACACTACATCCTAGGGTTCGTAAACATGTAGAAATATATTAAAATAAATAATGACAATCTTAAAAGAAAAAGGGTCTGGGAAGCTCATTCTCATGATGCTTAGATCTTTGAATCTTCTATGACTCTTGTTAATAAACCAATCTTGATCGTCAATTTGTTGATGTTTTAATCCAATCTTCTCCTTCAATTTTCTAAAAAATCTTGTAAAGATGGCTTAATATTGGCCGTGGTAACTATGGGCTTCTAAAGACCAAAAAGCATGAGAAAAACCTAATTTTACACTTTTATAGGAGATGGACCTACAAATCTTGTAGCTTGGCTCATGATCATGGAACTAGTCATAGAATTTGACAGTTGTTACCTTGACTGTGATCCCTCCTCCAAATTTTCTCCTTTGGTTATTTCTCCTAGAAATTTTGATCACTTGAGACATGGCCATGGAATAGGGTGTGGAACTTACTAACTTCATGCTTTCCTTCCTCTATTTGATTTTACAACTCATCCATATTCACCAAAATCATCATAAACAACGAATTATTCAAAATTTAATCATTTAACCATTAAATTCACTTAGAAATCACCTTTAAACCTATGATTTTAACTTTAAAACCATCCTTGAAACATATATTAAATGAGCACTATCAAATACTCTTACACTTGAACTACTGCTTGTCCTCAAGCAACGACTTAGAAACCTCTCTCAAAATAATTCTAATTAAGAGTTGAAAATTAATTAAGTACAAAAAATTGCAAATCAATGTATTTCAGTTATCTTACATATCCCATCTTTATCATGACAAAAATATTTTTATCACTTGTGATACACAGTTAGTAAAAAGTAATCCTTTATGTACATACTAAGTATCCAAATAATTTCATATTGCTCATCATACAAACTCAATCAAGGATGATATAACCAAAAAAAAAAAAAATTGGAGCATTTAGTTTTAGCTCATCTATTCCTTTGACACGTGGAAAAACACTTTACTATGAATGACCCCCAGTTACTAACTAGGATAGTCTTTTTAGATTGTTTAAGATGCCATCTAACCTTTTTATACCAAGGTAAACACCTTGTTATAAATACCTGTAGTTTCTCAACTAATTCACTTTCAAATGAATACTAGAACCATTCATAAACTTCAACTTTTTTTTATATGAAACCAATAGAGTAAAAATATGCTCATTTATTTAACGAACTCACATTTTTTAAAATTTGTTTTCAAAATTTAAACATTAGACTACACTCCATTCCAAATTCACAGAACAAGCCATATAAAATGTCCGTAAGAACCTAATATTGAATAGAAAGGTCACTAGACACATGCGATTCACATAAAATATTTAGGATAGAAATCAATCAAGAGTTGGTTAATGTTCACTATATCAAAAACATTAAATGCATTAGAATACCATAATTAACAATAAAATAATAATAAAAATCATTTTAAGAAGAAATACCTAAGCAATCACCCTTTTATTCTAAACAATTCTAATGTGTATGGTATATCAAGCATACCAAGAAATGTATATTACTCTCTTCCCCCCTGACACTTAGGTCAAGTTGTGCACAATTTCAAAATAATGAAACTCATGAGTAAGCACGGTTGAGAGAAATCCATTCCTTGTTATTTGAATTCTTGGAGAAGAGAGATATAAGCTTGTTCCATTCCTAAATATCATCATTAAATATAAGCTTTGAAAATGATTTGATCAAAAACGATAAAATAACATAAGAATAAAATAAAAAGAGCATAAAATGAAATCCTACGAAATGCAAATGTTTAAAACATCCATCATAAAATGAAAACAAAATAAAATACAACGAACAAAACAAAATAAAAGGAAATCAAACTTTGTTACTAAGTCTAACTCATGTGTGCAACTATTATGCATCATCTGTAGGAGGTGGTGGGTAGGCGATGAAATTGCAAAAAATCCGTTCACATGTCATGCTACTCCACTTATTAATCGTGTTGCACTAAATAACCTTATTCATGGCCAAAACCTATAATTCATAAGCCATAAAATTATTCATACATATTATAATGATCATATAAAAATTATTTCACTCAAAGCACTAAGTCATGTTATGTATTCCACAATTACTCAAGTTTAAGGCTTAGAAATCATTCAAAATCATCAACCAACTAACACAAAGTATAAGAATAACATGCTAAATATATTAAGTAAGCATAATGGGAAATATCATAAGGTGCTCATGAATTATAATTAACATGTGAACCATTGATGGGCACTTATGGTAACAACAACCCTAAATAAAAGCAATGAATGCTATCCATAAATAATTCAAACACAATTTGCATCAATCTAAATTCTTTTAACACTCAAAAACATAATTAACACCAAATTTTGGTTCAAAAGAATTGCCAAAGAGAATTTAGTGTTAACAAATGGCTTTTATGAGTATACACGTCATTCGTTGGTTGAATGATTGAAAATGAGAGTTCTTTAAACAGATTTTACTTTAAAAACCAAAATGAGATTAAGTGAAACCCAACGTGACGAAAGGCAAGTGCACCTATCGATCAAGTAAAAAAATGGAGTAATTTTCAAACTCTGAGTGTCAAACACACAGGGAAAAATGTATGGAATTCTTAAGTTAATTACCAGATTAATTAGATTACAATTATCTAGGAAATTCTAAATTAAT
>JAOXYD010197579.1:0-22850 GCA_028565735.1 Pinacopodium congolense | reverse complement strand
GATTAACATCATAAACTTAAACCATTAGTGATTAAGCATGTTTTGTTATCATCAAAACCAAGATTGGAACCTCCCTTTGTTCAACAATTACAAAAATGTGTTCCCACATCACTTATGATTACTTTAAATGTCCCAAATCTTGTGAAAATATTCTTCAAAAATCAAACTATACCTCTTGGCATAATTAGTTGGAAGTGCTACTACTTCAACCTATTTACTCACATAATCCATAGCCACTAAAATGTATTGATTGAAGTATAACATAGGCAATGGTCTCGTAAAGTCAATACACAAAACTTCAAAGATTCATAGACTAAAATATTTTTTATGGCATCTCATGTCTCCGAGAGATATTTCTTACCCTTTGGAAATTATCAAAAGACTTAACATAGTGAAATGCATCCTTAAATATTGTAGGCCAATAGAAACCACACTCTAACACCTTATGTCTAGTTCTAGTAGGCCCAAAATGTCCTCCACTCTCTCTTGAATGACAATAACTTAAAATGGAAGGCACTTATTTTATAGGAATACATCTCCTAATTATTCCATTAGTACATATATTATAAAGAAAAGAGTAGTACCAAAGATATCTCTTAACTTCATAAAAGAAAATTTTCTTTTTTTGGTATGAAAATTCAAGATGTATAACATTACTAACCAAATAATTCACTATGCCCATATACCAAGGTAAGATGGGCATGAATAGAAAATTCTCTTCAAGAAAACCCTCCTTGATGGCTTATTCTTCTTCTTTTTCCATCATTATTTCATCCAAGCAAGATAAATTATTTGCCACAAAATTTTCTCTTTCCTTTTTGTCTTTCATTTCAATATCTAACTCCTCTAAAAGGAGAACCCATAGAATTAAACGTGATTTAGCATTAGGCTTATTGATCAAGTACTTCAATATAGAATGGTCTGTATATACTAAAATCTTTGAAAGTACTAGATAGGACAGAAACTTGTCGAAAGTAAAAACCACAGCTAATATTTCCGTCTTAATAGTGGTGTAATTCATGTAAGCATCATTCAAAGTGAAATTTGTATAATAAATTTGATGGAAAATTTTTTCATGCCTTTACCTAAGTGCTACACCAACTGTAAAGTCACTTGCATCATATATCAATTCGAACGAAAGAGACCAATCAGGTGATACTAAAATAGCTGTATTAGTGAGCTTCTCTTTCAACAATTACAAAGAATGCATAAACTTATCTTCAAAGTTAAAGATCTCATCCTTGATTAGTAACTCAGTAAGGGGATTTGATATCTTAGAAAAGTCCTTTATAAAGCACTTGTAAAATCTAGCATGTACAAAAAAGCTTCGAATTACTCTAACTAAATTATGTGGTGAAAGTTGAGCAATAACTTCTACATTTGCTAGGTATACTTCTATACCCTTACTTGAGATTTTAAGACCTAAAACTATACACTCTTTTATTATAAAATGCATTTTACCCAGTTTAAGACTATATTGGTCTCCTCACATCTTCTCAAAACTTTATTCAAATTCTCCAAAAATACATCGAATGATGTTCCAAATACTGAAAAGTCTTTTATGAACACTTCAATGTAAGTTTTGATCATGTCTACAAAAATTGCTATCATAAACCGTTCGAAAGTGGCAGGAGCATTGTATAAGCCAAAAAGCTCGCATCTATATGTAAAGGTGCTATATGGATAAGTGAATCTGGTCTTTTCTTGATGCTCATAAGCCACAAAAATTTGCAAATATCCACTGCATCCATTTAAAGTACAATGAAAACTATGTCCATCCAGTCTCTCAATTACTTGATCTATGAAGAGTAAAGGAAAGTGATCCTTTCATGTGGCATCATTCAACTTGCGATAATCAATACACATATGCCATCTAGTTACTTTCCTTATGGCAATGAGTTCATCTTGATCTTTTTTTTTTTACAGTAGTTCCTCCTTTCGTTGGTGCTACTAAAATTAAACTGACATGCATAGAGTCAAAAATTAAAAAGATAGTAGTAGCATCCAAGAGTTTAACTACTACATTTTTTAAAAATTCCTTCATATTTGGGTTAAGCCTATACTGCAGTTGGACCAAAGGTTTACTTCCTTCTTCCATGAATATTTTATGAGTGCAAATGGAAGGACTTAACCTTTTTATGTCAGCTAAGGTCCAACCTATAGCATTTTGATGCTCGTTAAGAACTGTCAATAGTTTTTTCTCCATCGTATCTATTAACAATAATGAAATAATCATAGGAATCATATCTCTTCTCCCTTTTCTTTCTTCTTCTCTTCTTTTTTAAATCTCTCTCTTTTATAATGTTCTCTTATTATCTCTTGTTCTTTACTCTTCACTAACACTTGCTTTCCTTTCTCTTCTACCTTTTTCCTTTCATTCTTAACCTCTTTTACACTTCTTAAGATAATCGTCTTAGCATGCTCTCTAAGATTGGCTTCAGTGGTACTTGCAGCTTACAGGGTAGCCTCTCCTATAAGAGTCGCACAATTTTTCTAACTTGAGCCTCCAAATTCTTAATTAATGCCTCATGATTCAGCATCCTAGACCTATTAGATTAAATATACTTCAAAATCGTCTCTTCAAAACTAGGATACTCTCTTTGATGTTAGTTGGTTCTAAAGCCAAGTGGAGGGAATCTTTTAGGGTTGGTTTGAATTTCTTGTGGTGGTTATTGGTAGTTCTGATTATTACCCTATGAAAATTTGAATGGTTCCTCAAACCAATATTATAAGTGTTTGAGAAAGGGTTTCCTCTTAGCCTATTGAAATTTCCAACATATTAAGCTTGTTCTAGTTTTTGGACGAAAGGACTACCTTTTTGATACTCTAATCATATATGAGAGGTACTGCCATAGCTTTCACATTGAAATTTATGAGAACTACTATTACTTCCACTAATTAGATTATCTAACTTCTTGTTTAGTACTTCCATTTGAGCTGCACGGGCTGTTGTGTCATTAATCATATAAACATCATGTGGCTTTCTTGGGTGGCATTCATAATTGTATTGAAAATTATTCATAACCATTTCATGAATGAGATTGTAGGCTTCTGTCATAGTCTTGTCCATGAAATTACCTTCAGCCGTGGCATCAATATTTCTACGAGTCAAAGGTGTCAATCTAGTGTGGAAGATATCTACTTGCTGCCACGTACTGAATCCATGACTAGGACACTTGGAAAATATCTCTATAAAATTTTCCCATTCCTTGTATAGACTTTCATTTTTGTTCTACACAATGATCTAATCTTGATCTTCATCTTTACTATCTTAGCAGGTGGAAAAAACTTAGATAGGAACAACTTCATTAACTCATACCACGTAGTAATATAACCATATTAAAGTGTTGAAAGCTAGGCTTTCACCTTATCTCTAAGAGAAAAGGGAAAATCTTTAGCCTAATTTCATCATCAAAAACTCTATTTTTTTAAAAACGATCACAAGAATCAAGGAAATTCTTCAAATCTTCATTAGGTTCTTCTAAAATTAAACCTCCAAATTGCGAGGACCTAACCATAGAGATGATGCTATGTGAGATTTCAATATTGTTTGTAATGGCTTTGAGTTAAACAATGCTAGCCACATTCGACCTCTGTTTCCCAATGCTACGTCCATCATAGTTGGTTCTCTATTTTATGCTTGAGGTCTAACAAATACATGTTCCATAAGTTATGATTCTGTATCACTAGATATTTCTAATTCTCAAGGCTTAGATGTAGTTGCTCCAACTTCTTTCTTTTTCCTTCTCAGTGTGCACTCAAGTTCTAGATCTAAGTCTACTAGCTGTAGATTTCATCCCTTAGTATGCATATAAAATTTTAAAAAATACTAAACAAAGATAAACAAATAAACAAGGCAAATAAGATAATCGAAAAGTAACATGATCACACAAACTAAAATAAATAGAAAATAAATACAAAAAGATTCAGAAAATTTAGGAAAATAATTTTTACAAGTTGTTGAGTAATTGATACTAATTTTCCTAATATTAAGCCCATAGATCCTCAACAACAATACGAAACAATTATTGCACATTGGTTAGGTGATTATGAAATTTATAATGATTTTAACAAATTTACTTTGAAAACCAATGTGATTAAGGGAAGTGTACCTATCAAACAAGTAATAAAGTAGAGTATTTTAAACCCCAAATGTCAATCCCACAAGGAAAACAATTAATTACTAGGTTAATTAGATTAAAATTTTCTAGGAAAATCAAAATAATTTTATTAAAAACTTGAAACAATGCTAAATTACTCTAACCCAGCTTAAACACTTGAAAATGATTTTTTAATTGCTTTAAAAAATTTCTGAAAATTACCAAATGTGAAAATTAGATAAGAATAAGGTTATTGATGATTTAATTGAGCTTTAAAAAAATTTCAGGGCTAATTTAGAGTTTCTTCACAAAATTAAAACGATGGTATGGTTAAGACTTTGCTTTTTCTCTATTAATCTTAATTTAAAGTTTGGTTATGCCTTAAATCAAGTTAATAGGATTTAATTTAAAGAAGTTGATTTCTAGATTTGTAGTCTCAAATCTCTAACTATAAAAAAAAAAAAGCTGAAAGTTTGGTAATTCATTGATCAATTTGTGATGTTTATTAAGTTTCCCAACAAATTAACTTGATTTCTCAAACTTAAAATATCTTTAACTCTAATCCTAAGTGGTTAGCTTAAAATCAGAACTTTTAGACCCTTAATAAATAAAAATCAGAACTTTTTACATGCCTTTAAGTTCTCTCAAATCATAAATACAGCAATCCTTAGCATAAAAAATTATTTAGCCATACATATTGATCAAAGCATACAAAATATACAACTTAAGAAACATACTTTGACAAATATTAATAAACGAGCTTTCATAACGAGTTTAAGAAGTTAAAAGACACCAAGAATAGCTTTTGGATGCTTCATAGACTCCTCAATGTGATTTGACCTCTAGCCTAGCTCCAAATCATGAACAAACTTGCATGAAAACTAAAGAACATGAAAGGATGTAAGTTTAAGCACACTATTCTTAATCAGTCATAAAACATGAGCATATAACAAGTATTCTGAGTTAGAAAACCCCTTAATTGATCTTCAAACTCATAATGAGGCCTTAACAACAAGCTCAAATGCTCAATAACTAAGAAATCAAATTAAAAATTGAAACAAACGTGTTTGAAGCCTAAGAACTAGAAGAACAAACTAAGAGAGATGGAAGAGCCTCTCTGTGTTAAATGCATGAGTTCTCTTTTCTTCTTCTTTTGGTAGCTTCTCAGCACCCCCACATAGCCCTTCTAGACAACAACATTAATCGAGAACTCACTCAAGCCGTAATTTTGGAGATTTGGTGGCAATATATTTGTCTGAGCTCCAATACAACGGCTTGACTAGAGGCAATACAGTACCTTAAGCCCACTGTATTGGTCTTAAATCGCTGCCCCTATATAGGGGTCTCTATGAGCAATATAAGGGTCTCTCCAAACCCCAAATATTGGTCTTGGAAAGTGAAAATTTGCTTCTTTTCTTGCTCCAATATTCATAATCCACCAAATAATCTTCATTTCTTACAAATTAAAAATTATAAAACATAAATTAGACATTTAAAGACTGAATTAGGGGTCTTATGAAGAATTAAGTAGATCATCAAAGCCCATATTAGTTAACTTAATTTAACAAATGGAGCAATAAAATGTTTCACCTTAAAAGTGTAAGATGATGGAAAAATACCAAGTTGATTAAAACTAAAAGTCATAGAGGACAATTTTATGTTTGCAACAATTTAAGAATCATATTATTTGGAGATCTGTAGCTCAAGTTATGGTTATTAAAAGTTGACTATTTGAGCAAAGGTGATAATAACATGACAAAATTAATTTTTTGACTTGTTTTTCCTTTTTTTAAAAGGGATCTCTTGCCAATTCTGAATTATATGTTATTCCCTTCATTATTTTGAATATAGTTATATTTGTTTTCTTCTTTCATGTCTGCAATTTAGAAAACCAAGCTTATTATGGAACCCCTTTTATTTTAGGCTAGTTAAATATTTCCAAATCTAAATTATGATTGGATTTAAATTTGGTTTTAGGGTTTTATGCCTTACTCTATAAGAAGGAACATCTTTTACTTGTGAGAGGCAGCTTTTATTATCAATAATACATTAGAGACCATTATCTTTCTTGGTTCTTCATTGAACTCTTTGAACTTATCAAATTTCAACTTGTGTTGGTCATAATTCAGACTTATCGCTCACCTTCTCATGTTATTTTTCAATGTGGACCCTATAACCCTTCTTATAACTTAAGTTCTTGTTTGATTACATAAAAAATAGGTATAAGGTCCTCTTATAAATCTTATTTTCTTAGACATTCCTTATGTAGAGTATTAACTTTAGTTGTTGGATCTTATTACTCTTGGCAAGGTTAGCATCAGTTGTACTAATGTATGCATTGCTCGAGCATTGGAGACTTACTCACACTACCTTTGGCCTAAATATTGTATGATTCATATGGATCATAAAAGCTTAAAGCATTTAAAGGGGCAACACAAGTTAAATAGATTATATGCAAAGTGTTCAATTTATTGAGATGTTTTCATATGTGATCAAATATTAAAAAGATAAGGAAAATATGGTAACTGATGCATTTTCAAATAGGTGTGCCTTACATTCTAATTTAGATGCAAAAGTCATGGGATTTGAATACTTTAAGGATTTATTTGTTAATTATTATAATTTTGCTAATGTGTTAAATGTGCGTGAGAGAGTGGCTTTTGGTAAATTTTATAGGAATGATATCTTTTTATTTAGGGAAAACAAAGTATGTCTGCCTTAAAGTTCTTTGTGCGATCTGCTTGTTAAAGAGGCTCATGGGGGAAGCCTAATAGGGCATTTTGGTATTTCCAAGACTTTAGATATGTTGCATGAACATTTCTTTTGGCCTAATATGAAACATGATGTTGAACAATATTATGAGAAGTTCATTACATATAAACAAGCCAAGTCTAAAGTTAAACCTCAAGATTTATATACACCGTTGCCGATCTAATCATCCTTGGACTGATTTTCCATGGATTTTGTGATGGGTTTACCTACATCTAAAAGGGGTAATGATTCTATATATGTGGTTGATGATATGTTTCCTAATATGGCACATTTCATTCCATTTTATAAAACCAATGTTGCATCTTATATTTCTGTTTTATTTTTCAAAGAGGTTGTAAGATTGTATGGAATACCTAGAAGTATTGTTTTTGATTGTGATGCTAAGTTTCTAAGTTGCTTTTAGAAAACCTTATGGAATAAGTTTGGAACAAATCATTTATTTTCTACTATATGTCATCCTCAAATAGATGGGCAAACTAAAGTAGTTAATATGATTTTTTTCTACTTTTTTATATTCTGTAATTTAAAGAACTTGAAAATGTGGAAAGAAAGTTTGCTAAATGTTAAGTTTGCTTATGATATATGTGTTAAAACTACAACTAAATTCTTACCTTTTGAAATTGTGTATGGCTTTAATCCACTAACTCTTTTGGATTTATCATCTTTACCAGTTAATGAGCATGTAAGTTTTGATAGGCAAAAGAAGGTAGATTTCATTAAGCAAATTCATAAGAAATCAAGACAAAATATTGAAAGGTAGATAGAGCAATATGCTATCAAGTTAATAAAGGGAAAAAGAAAGTTGTTTTTTAGTGTAGTGATTGGGTTTGGCTATATATGTGTAAGGAAAGATTTCCAATTTGAAGGCAATCTAAATTGCATCTAAGAGGAGATGGTCCTTCTCAAGTGATTACAAAGATCAATGATAGTGCATACAAGCTAGATTTCCTTATGAGTATAGTATGCATGCTACTTTTAATTTTGTTGATTTATCTCCTTTTTATGTAAGTGATGATTCGAGGATGAATTCTTTCAAAGAGTAAGGGAATGATGAGAATCTAAAGGGTATGAAAATTATAACATTAAATTCTGATTCACTAAGCATTAATGGAGGTCAATTACGAGGGCAAGAGCTAAAAAGATTTAAAAAAAACTCTAAATGGGCTAATTGAAGACATATTGGATAAAAGTGTTATCTCTTATCAAGAGTTAATTCAATCATCAAAATCCAAACTGGTTAACTCAATTCATCAAATGGAGCAGTAAAATGTTTCATCTTAAAAGTGTAAGATGATGGCCAAATCTCAAGATGAATAAAACTACAAAGTTATATAAGAGAATTTTATCTTTTCAATGAATTAAGAATCACATTATTTGTATATTTGTAACTCAAGTTATGGCTTTTGAAAATTGACTATCTAAGTAGATGTGGGAATAACGTGACAACATTGACTATTTGACTTGTTTTTCCTATTTTAGGAGGGATTTGATGCCAATTGTGAATTGTATCTTATTCTCTTCATTATTTTGCTTATCTTTATATACATTTTCTTATTTCACATCAATAATTTAGGGAATCTATGGAACTTCTTTTATTCTAGGCTAGCTGAATATTTCCAAATCCAAATTATTATTGGATTTCAATTTGATTTTAGGGTTTATGCCTTACTCTATAAGAAGGCATGTCTTTTATTTGTAAGAGGTAGCTTTTATTATCAATAATACTTTATAGAGCATTCTCTTTCTTGGTTCTTTATTGAACTCTTTGAACTTATCAAGTTTGAACTTATGGAATTCATAATTCAGACTTATCACTCACCTTCTTTTCTTATTCATGAATGTGGTGCCTACAACTCCTTCTTATAACTTAGGTTCTTGTTTGATTACATAAACAACAAGTCTAAGTTCCTCTTATAAATTTGATTTTCTTAAATTTTTCTTGGTAGAATATCAAGTTCGGTTATTAGGTCTTACTACTCTTGGTAAGGTTCACATAAGTTATGTTGGTTATTAAAGAAAGTGAAATACCCCAAAAGGTGTTAGGGAGTGGACATAGTTGTGGATTAGTCACCGAACACTATAAAAATTATATTATGATATACTTACCTATCTCTCCTCGTTTTCAAATTTATATTATTTCTATCATATCATTATATTATTTGTTTAATTTTTTAATATCGAAATATTATTGATTAATTATTTTCATTAGTTTATGCATTAATTAGATTAAGACGAAAATTTTAATTAGGTGCAACAGATTTAGAATAACTTAGAAAAATTTAGAAACACCCGATTCACCTCTCGACTCTTATATTCCAAATAAAGACTAACAAATACCTAAATCAAAATAAGATTAGGATAGTAATGATAAAAAATTAAAATCCTTGAATAATAAGGCTTATTTTGTAAATTTGGTAGGAATGAATTTAATAGGTTTCAATATGGAAATCTACATATGACATTTGGCATATACTAGAAGTTAAAATATGAGGATAAAAATCAAATAAAAGAAAGTAAGGTTAGAAAGCTCACATACTAATATGAACTTTTTCCTATGTAACATGATAAGAGAATTTCTTTCATGAATACTAGGTTTATTAAAATTATTAATGCTCTTAAAGGTTTGGGTAAGACTTACACTAATTTTGAATTAGTGAGAAAAATTCAAAGGCCTTAACCAAAGCCATTTGAAGTAAAGGTGACGAAAATATAAGAAGCACAAGATTTTAATTATTTACCTTTGACTGAATTGATGGGATCCCTTTTTACTTATGAGATGAGGATCAAAGAAACATAAGAGGAGGAGATTGTGCACACAAAGAAGAACATGGCTTTCAGGGTTTCAAAAGAAGAATTAATTGATGATGAAACTTCCATAAGTTATAATGATGAGAAAGAACTTATCCTACTCATAAGGAAGTTTAAGAAATTCCTAAGGAAGAAGAACATCTATAAAAGGAGGGATTCCAAGGAAGGTAAAAATGAATCCAAACATAAATTACCTTATATCACTTGTTTTAAATGTAGGGAAATTTGTCAAATGAGAAAATGTTGCCTTTTCCTCAAACATGGTGATAAGTATGAAGAAATGAAACAAGAGGAGAAGAGGGGAAAAAAAAGAAAAAGAAAGCTTTAAAAGCATGCATATGGGATGATTTAAGTGGGTCAGATAGGAAGGTATAAATAACTGACATGTATTTTACGGAAAGTGATGAGATACCTGCTTATTCTAATTCTTATGATGAGAATAGTTATGATGATAATCTCACAATTAATGAATTGGTTGAGTGCTTAGAATCTATGGCCTTAAAGTAGAAATAAATTATCTTCCAAGTGTAATGAAATATTGAACGGTTGAGATGCATATAAATTAGAAATTGAGAAATTTAAAATTTAGTTGCATAAATTTTTAGATTCTAAGTGCGTGGATAATGATAATGTCTAAAAATTAATGGAAGAGAATGTAACATTAGAAAAGGAAATAACACCCTTAGGGATACCTTGTCAAACTTCACTAAGGATAATAAGAAGTTAAAATGTATGTTAAGAGACTAAAAAGCATCTAATGATAGTCATGGATAAGGATTTGTTTATAAGAGTGCACTATCAAATACCAAGATTACTTGTTTTAAGGGAAAGAATTTAGATGATGAACACAGATCTAAACTAGATGAACTTATTGTATCCTCTTCTAGGTATTCACCTAAAGGTGAAGTCCATTATACATATATGGCTTTAAAACTGAACCTACAAAGCTAACTTATCAAAGACATAATTCCTATACTAGAACACAATATCAGTCTTACCTACCTAGGCCTTATTATCAACCTATGAGAACTTATAATTATATAAGACCTAGGAATGCATATAGATAAAAGGCTCATCATCATCAATATATAATCTGCTAGATTTTGGTAACTTTAAACATGTTGACAAATTTTTTAATGTTAAAAAAATGGTGGAATAAATTATTAAGAGATTGGATTAAAAGGAAGATAGATAACCTAAGGAACTAAGTTAGTATAGGTACCTAGCATAAAATGATTTCTTTGTTTTATAGGTTTAAAGGAAAAGGAACAAATGGTATATTAATAGTGGATG
This sequence comes from Pinacopodium congolense, assembly GCA_028565735.1. Classification (NCBI taxonomy): domain Eukaryota; kingdom Viridiplantae; phylum Streptophyta; class Magnoliopsida; order Malpighiales; family Erythroxylaceae; genus Pinacopodium; species Pinacopodium congolense. The sequence goes on along the minus strand of JAOXYD010197579.1, from coordinate 11,877 downwards.
CTTAAGGCATATGACGGGCAATGATGGCCGACTAATGTCCCTTAAAAGTAAAGATGGAGGATACATCGCATTTAGAGACAATGTCAAGGATAACATAATTGGCATTGAAAAATTTGGTAAAGAAGATTACACTATTATTAATAATGTGCTTTTGGTTGAGAGATTGAAACATAATTTATTGAGCGTGATCCAACTTTGTAATAAAAATTATAATGTATGATTTGAAGGGAAATCATACATAATCTCTAGGTTAGTTGACAATATCATTGCATTTTTAAGAAAAAGAGAAAGAAACATATATATTATTAATCTTGATGACTTTTCTAACCATGATATAAAGTGTTTAGTAACCATGAATAAAAAAGCATGAATATGGTATAGGAGGCTTGGACATGTAAACATGGAACTCCTTTCCAATCTCAACTCTAAGCAATTAGTGAATGGAATTTTGGATGTCAAATTTAGAAAGGACAAAATTTGTATAGCTTTCCACATGGGAAAGTAAGTAAGAAGTTCATTCAAGAGTAAGGAATCAATAACTTTTACTAGATACTTGGAATTAATTTACGTGGATTTATTTTGTCCTAATTAAATTCTTTAGTTTAGAAGGTAAATTTTAAGCATATGTCATAATAAATGATTTTAGTATGTTTATATAAGTTCTATTTCTAACTAGTAAAGATAATGTTTTAGGTCATTTGTGAAGTTTCAAAAAAAATTTAAAATGAAAAATAACTCATAATTGCATCTATTAGGAGGGAACAAAATAGAGAATTTGAAAATAACATGTTTGAAAGTTTATCATGATAATAATGGTATATATCATAATTATTCTACACCTAGGACTTATCAAAAAATAGTTTTGTAGAAAGGAAAAATAGATCATTATAAGAAATGGTTAGGACTAACCTAAATATTTTTTAATAGAAGTAGATATAGATAAAACACCATATGAACTTTGGCATAAGAAAAGACCATAGATTAAATATTTCAAAGTGTTTGGTTGTAAATGTTACATCTTAAACACTAAGGATAATGATAGTTGTGTTTAAAGATAGGTTATCCTAAGTGTTTGGCATGTGATTCTTGCATATTTTTCTTTTGATGATCAAGATTTTATGATAATTTTGGGGCATTGATTGTTCCTTTTGGTATAGGTATTTAACATATTTGCCTTTGAGATTGAACTAGATACCAAGAGAAGAGAAGAATAGTGAAGAAATGAAGCAAAAATTCCCACGATCATAGGAAATGTGGACAAAAAAGCCATGCTAGATCAAAATTTTAGACTATGTTGAGGTGTTTTGACCTATATAAGGGCACAAAACCCTAAGGTCGTGAGGGACATTAGTAGAAACCTACCTTAAGAGGCTAAGAATAGGTTTGGAGGCTTTGGGAGGTGAAGAATCAAGATCAACTAATCCTTTTTTCACAAGAAGACCTCAATTGCATATTTTCCATATTAGGAAAAAGAAAAGAAGATTGTTTTCATCATCTAGTTTCTTATTCCCTCTTCTCTTGTATTATGTTATGTATGGATACTATGTTAGTTGAGTGTTTGGTTTACATTATGAGTGGCTAAACTATAGCATAGGGATTGCTTTTGAACTAGTTTGTTGAACTCTTATCTTGTTGTTTGAATGAATCGATGCTTATGATAATTGTTGTACTTAAACCTTGTAAAATATTAAGAAATTAAAATAAGTAACTTATTTTAGGTTATGCAATGAGAATTGGCACTCAATAGACTTAAAATTATTAGGTTAATTAATTAATTAACCATAAGGTTACCACATAACTAGCTAAATTTGTGTAGATTGAGAGATTGCAAGATTAATTGATTACCTATAAGATTGCTTCATAATTAGCTAAATTTGTAAGACTAGATTTGTAGATTGAGAGATTACAAGATTAATCTTATCTAATTTGGTTAGGGATACTTGATTACACTTTGAGAGAGAGTGATTAAAGTAGAAGTATATCTTAGGTTAAGCAAGAATCAATCAACAACATATGAGGGAGATAAACTAGGGATAAAAGTAATTCCTAATCTTTTATCTTGGATTCAAAAGTTTTTGCATATTGTTCTTCTAATTATTCATTGTCAAATTGTCTTATTTAGTTTAATTTTTAGTATTTTTTGTTAAAATTTTTTTTTCTAGTATACAAAGTTTAATTAAGTGGTGACTAATTCTAATTCTTGTGGGACAATATCTGCTTATAATATAAGTTACGATCCATCCACTTACAATGTTAGCGTAAAACAAGTTCGTAGTTAGGTTTACTATCAACAAGTTTTTAGCACTATTGCCAAAGATTGATATTTTAGCATCTTGTTTAGTTTAAGTGACTTTGATTTAAGGGTTTTTATATTTTTCCTTATGTATTTGTAGGTGCATGAACTCAAGGAGCACACAAAGGTCTGACGAGTTATGTGAACATGAGCATTAAGACATTACAAGACACGAGAAAGTGTTAAGAAGGGCAAAATGCCAAGACACTATACAAAGAAATATGGTCGAAGAAGAAGATTAGGGAGGGGCTCAAAGAACATTAATAGACATCATGAAGCTAGGATTCAACCATTAAGGAATCACACAACCTGTTGTTCAAGTAAATAATTTTGAGATAAAATCTAACTCTCCTCAACATACTTCACTCTAGTGTTCATTTTTATAGGTTGACAAATGAAGATCCCAACCTCATTTGGCAAACTTTGTAAAGATTTGTGATACTTTCCAGTTTAATGGGATGTCAAATGATGCAGTGAGGATGCAGTTTTTTGCCTTTACTTTGAAGGATAGGGCTAAGGCATCATTGAATTCGCTTAACTCTAGTCAGATCACCACATGTGAGCAATTAGTCCAAGCTTTTCTTTCCGAGTATTTCCTATTGATGAAGACGATAATAATTATTAAAAAGATAAAAAAAAAACTTCCAGCAAAGTAATGAGAAGTCATTCTATGTGGTTTGGGAGAGATTCAAGGAGTTATAGAGAAACTGCCCATACCACAACCTTCCAAAGGAATTTATTTTGCAAACTTTCTACAATGGAGTTAACCAAAGTATAAGAGGAAAAATTGATACAGTAGCTGGAGGTTCCTTAATGAGGAAAAATGATCTCTTGAAAGAGATAGAAAACAACAATTGCTTTTGGTCAAATGAGAGGAGTAAGCAAGGTTCCAAAGAGAAAAAAGGTATAATTCCAATTGAGTTGGTGACAACACTCCAAGCACAGATCTAGGCTCTCACTAAGAAATTAAGCAATATGCAAAGAGCTTCCTTGTCTTTAGTAAAGGTCATGCAACTTCGATGTGAACTATGTGGGCAAGATAGTCATGGCACAGCTAATTGTTTTTTGATGGAGACTATTAGATCTAAATAAGTCAACTACACGAGGCAACAACAAAGAGGTAATAATCCCTATTTCAATACTTATAATTCAAGGTGGAAAAACCACCCTAATTTTACTTGGAGTACTAACAATGCAGGAGGAAATGTGAGAGCACAATTCCCCCTCAATTTCTAACAAGATTGACTTGGATTTTGGGAATAAAAATGGATAACTTGGTGGATGTCTTAGGCTTTAAGTTCGTAAGTCAAGAAGATAGTCAAAAGAGGATGTTTTCAATATAAAAGGAGATTCAAAAGAGGATGGAGGCAAAATTAGACAGAATCATGAAAAACCATACATCAACCATCTACAATTTGGAGGTTCAGTTAGGGCAACTTGCTAATGCTTTGTCATCTAGAAGTGTGGGAAACCTTCCAAGTAACACAGAGACTAACTTAAGGGAACAACTGAAGGCCATCAAGATTATAACTACAAATGAACTAGAGGAGCCAAACGATATGGTTGAGGATGAAAGGAAGAAAAACCAAGAGGAAGAAGAGGAGGAGGAGGAGGAGAAGCCCTATCTAACACCACCACCATACAAACCAAAGATCCCTTACCTCTAAAGGATTTATCATAATAAAATGGATATGTAATTTGTCACATTCTTGGAGATAATGAAGAAGTTAAAACTCCATTTGTCATTTATAGAGGCAGTAAAGACTACGCCCAAGTATGTGAAGTCTTTAAAGGATATCCTAACTAACAAGCTTACTTAAGAAGATAACCAAACACTGGCATTGACAAGGACTTGTAGCTTAATCATCAATAGGAACATACCATCCAAGTTACAAGATGGTAGGGAGTTTCACTAAGGTGTTTAAAAGCTCACATTATACTCATGGATATATGCAACAAATAAACTAACAAACTTCACACTTACAGAAGACTTATACATAAAACTTCACCAAAACTTACTCACAAAATAGACTTTTAATGCTAAAAAAGACTTCAGTCTCTTTATATAGATGTTTCTCAATGTTTTCATACAAAAAAAAAAACTCACTTAACGTATAATTATACTATTGTTAAGCCCTTATATCCATTTATGGCCTTTCATTATTACCATATAAGGCTTACCAATTTATTCATTCATTCGTAACTTAACCAATTCATTCATTCACTCATATAACTTATATGGCATGCATTCACATACAAGACATTCATCAATCAAGATGATTTTCACATATAAAAATCATATACAATACCTTTTGATTATTCATCCTATATGCAAAATGCTAAATATGAATGTGTTATACATGATGCGAGCCCTTAGAAACTATAGTAAGAATAAGAAGAGACTTACATAAAAACTCACTTATAATAACCTATCAAATTCTACTCTTGGACTTTATCTTCTATCTTCAACTTCAACTTTAATTCCAATCAAATTCTACTCTTGAACTTGATCTTCTATATTTAACTTCAACTTCAATTCTAATTCTCTTCCTGCCATCATCTTGGTGTTCTCTTCACATACTTCAATGTATCACACAAGCTTCAACATATTTGTTAATATTCAAGGCTCCATCATACATGCACTTTCATGATGTTTCTTTAACACCTATCTCATCAAGCCAAACTCAATAAACACGTTAGTAACAACATTTTTTCATCATCAAAACGAAGGTAGAACAACCATTGGTTCAAAAGTAACAACATTATTCTACTACCAAAAAATACAATAAATTAAAAATAACATATAATGGTGCCATTTTTTCTCACTAGTTAAGGATCGTTTTCCTCCTATTTGGGAAACTAAAAAGATTAGGTTTTCTTTTTTTTTTTCATACTATTAGATTGTATAATTGTAACCTATTATTAGTGACGCTATTTAGTGTTAATTAGATCCTAGAGTTCTATGTATTAAGTATTTTTCATTGTAAATTTCTTAGACTTGTATTGTATATAAAGGACTTTTCCTCATAAAAAATAACATAAGTAAAGATATTATTTTCTTAATGGTGTAAAAGCTATAGTTTAGCCTTTAATATTGAGATTCCTTTTCTCTTTGAATGACCTTCTTTATTGCTAAATCTTCTGTGTTTTCTTTTTATCACTATATACTTTACCTATAGGCAACCTTAATTACTATGCCTTTTCTCTTTAGCATATTTTTTTATCCCATCCTTCACCATATTAACCCCAAAATTCATGGTAACTAGTAGCTTTAACCCCAAATAAAGAGTCTAATTTAGACTAAAAATTAGAAAATTATAGAATATATTAGCCTTATATAAGCTGAATACAAACAATTATCTCAAACGCTCTCAATTGTTTGGTAGATATCTCAAAGGTCATGGAAAACTTAATCACCTTCTTTAAAGCAGGTCAATAAGAGATGACCTAATGTTTGAAACATAGGATGTAAAGGATTCCATAAAAATATCATGGCTATAGGATTCCATGGATCTCAAGATTAGTGCAATCTTTATGTTATTAGCATTAGTAAAAGAGATTTAGGAGTTTGTGCATTGAATATACTAAAATGCTTTTGTGTGTTATACATACTCACATACCTATGGTACTGCTCAAGTATATGAGATTAAGATCAAAACTACTTCCAAACAAGGACACAAATCAATTACCGAATACACAAAATTAATATATGATAAGAATTGGATAAATACTCAATTATTAAGATTAAGTATCTTGAAGATGTAACCAACTTGAAGAACTTTATTGAAAGAGATTACATCTAAGATTTTTTTTCTAGATTAAACCCTCAATTTGGTCATGTTAGAATTCAAGTTCTTGGAAAGAGTGAACTGGTTAGAACCGCATGTAGAGAAAATCACTTGAAGGAGAACAAGAAAGATTTATAATGCACCTATTACAAGAAAACAAAGTTCACATAAGAGAACTATTAGAAGTTGAACTCAAGTACACATGGAACTCAACCACCAGGCTGAGAGTGGGGAAACAATTAGAGGCAATAAAGAACTCAAGTACACATGGTGGAACAATATAAAATTTAAGAAAATTTTAAGATTCTAGTGGTCAAAAATAAGGAAATAGAAAAAATAATAACCTTATTAGACTCTTGATAAAAGTTGTTTAGAGCTTGTTCTTAGCTCTTTTAAGTAAACCTTCATTTCCTTTTTTCTAGATAATGGATGCAGATGCCAAAAATTATACAAACCTTACTTCTCAACTCTTCCATACTTATACTTTGATTTTAAGTGATAGGAAAATTATGGTTGTTAATGGCTCTTTAGCCATTATAGTAGGAAGTGGGGATAATATATATATATCACATCTATTATTATTCCTAAAGATTTTCTTCATACTCCAAATCTTTCGACCAATCTTCTATCAATTAAAAAACTTACTGACATCCTTAAATGTTATACTACATTCTTTTCTTTCTTACTTTGTTTTTCAAATTAGGGCTCAGGATGATGAATTGACTTTTTAAAGAAAGAGGCTATCTTTATTATCTTAAATCAACTTCAAAAGGTTAAATAATTTATTTCTATATTTTTTTCTCAAATTAAGGTAACATTAAAATACATCACCTATGTATAGTTCACCCATCCTTTAAGGTTCTAAAAGACATGTTTCCCTATTTGTTTTAAGGGTTCAAAATGTATAAGTTACACTATGATGTTTATGAGTTGGCAAAACACACTCATGTATCAATTTTCAAAGGAAAAAACACACTTGTGCATCTTTTCCTATTAGTAATAAAATAAGTTCTCAACCTTTACTTTTTAATCCATAGTGATATATGGTTTCCTTTTATTATAGAAATATTTTTGGTGTTCAATGATTTGTATCTTTGATTCATGACTATATTTAAGTTGAATGGTTCTTTCTTCTGAAACATAATTTTAATATTATATAGATTATAATTAATTTTACTAAAATGATTCAAAATTAATTTGGGGTTCAGATAAAAAGCTTTAGGGTAGACAATGCTAAAGATTACTTTAACAGGATTTTTTTCATCCTAGTTGATAATACATGATTTATCATGCCTCAATGCACCTAAAAAAATGGGGTAGATAAAAGGAAAAATAAGCATTCACTTAGCACTTACTCTTTCAAGGAAATGTGACTACTTCTTATTTAGGAGAGTCAATTTTTATTGTCATATATTTTATCAATAAAATTTCCTTAAATTTGTTAAACAATAAAAGTCTAGTAAAAGCTCTTAATAATTTCTTCCCTCACTTAAAAACCTATAACGAGCTTCCACCTAGGGTATTCGAGAGCACTACTTTTGTTTATATTCATAACTAACATAAAGACAAGTTAGATCCTAAAGCCATTATATATGGTTTTCTAGGTTATTCATCCACATAAAAGGGGTATAAGTGTTATAACTCATTTTCCAAAAAAATCTGACATCTCTGTAGATGTGACCTTTGAGGAACCCACTTATTTTTTTAAATCCTTTATTTAATGAGAGGTATTGCTAAAAGAGAAGGATCTTTGTGAGTATGTTTCAAAATCTTGACCTTTTGCATATTCTAGATAGTGGTGTGAAACCACTAAACACATTATGAGTCTAGCAATCCTTCTCATAAGCATTTAAAGGAAAAGGTCGATCCACGTTAACATAAGTCCAATAATCTAACTTAGACTCTTAAGAATGAGATCTAAGTAATGTCTAAGTCACTTTTACATAAACAATCCATTAAAAAATCTACTTTTTCAAAAAATTATCTAAATCTTTATATACTATGAGAAAGATATAAAAAATTATGTAATCGATCACTTTATCCACTATCCCACTATATTTCTTTAAAACTTCTATCATCAACACATAAAAGGTTAATTATATGAGTTTAAACATTATTACTATTGTTACCATAATGTCTATGGCATTGCTAAAAATGGAATGGAGGGATAACTATGATAGAGAAGATGGTGACATTAGAAAAGAACAAAACATTGAAGATTGTGGATAAACAAAAAAGGGAAGAACATTGTTAGGTGAAAATGGGTCTTCACACTAAAATACATTCTATTGAAACACTTAAAAGATGTTGTTGGTCTCTATGCGGCACCTAGGAGGGAGGTAAATTGGGTGACATTATAATTTTTTTAAATCTTTTTTCCCAATTAAAATCACCTTTTTAATTAAAATTTAGAAGCTAAATAATGTAATTAATTAATATAATATTATTAATCGAATCAAAATAAACTTGAAAAATAAAGAGATAGGAAAAGAGAGATGCAAACTAAATTTATAGTAATTCAATTTCCCAAACCATATTTAAATCCACTCTCCAACTCCTTGTTGGACTATCAAATCAACCACTTTACAATCACTTTGCTTTTTCTATAGGCTCTAGAGCAACCCTTACATAATTACTCGCTTTTTTATTAGGCAAAAGATTTTTATAACTTCAATCTCACCACTCTAAAATGTACTTCACAAAAATATATCTCATTTGACCTCACCAAATTTTTTAAGGGATCATTACCAAACTCAAGAATGAATGCACCATGAAACTTCCCTACACTAAAACTAATCAAAACCATTACTCAAATCCTTTCACTACTCACTTTGATGTTTCCTAATATTTTTGGATACTAAAAACACATCTAATACATCTATTTAGAGGTAAATTTTGGCTTACTAGTTAATTATAACTACTGAGATTGATTAAATTTTTTTTACTTCATTTTTTTACGATTGAAACTAATAATTTCTATTTAGTTTTTTGCAACACTAGATGAGTAGTCTAATTGTACTAGGCTATTAATCAACTAATATATGCCATAACTACATATTGATCAACCAATCCTATGTCACACTAGTTTTTAACACAATTTGATGGATTCAAATCACCCTAAATTAAATCTTAACATTTTTAAACACTTCTTTAACAACCATACACATACATGAAAATACTTCACCAAAAATATTTTTATGGATCAAAAGGATCATTTAAAAACAACCTCCTACACAAGTCCTCTTAATTATGCAATCTATATGCATCAACACTAAGTATGATGGTGAGTCGTTACCACAAGAATCTAGGATATGCTAAAGCTATTCTAATGTTACCTAAAAAGGAAAACAAAAAGAAATAAAAACCCTTGGATACAGAAACATTAAACTAAACACTAAAAATAATTAATGAAACAAAAGCGAACAATCAAGAAACAAATAAAAAAAGCAAAAAGCTGGGTGGAAGATAAATCTAGAATTCTAGACTTATAATTGATCCTCGAAACAGATAAGTTATGATTAGTGTAGAATGCTAGCCTATAGGTTGGAACAAGCTCTCAAACCCTTATTTTCTTCAATTTTAGATAGGTTCTATACGAAATAAATCCTACCCCTTACCACGAGACAACCTAGAATAAACTCTTTAAATTTAACGGTGCAATGGCTTGAAGGACTAAGGAATGACTAACCTAAGCCATAGTCACTCATTCTTTGACTATGTAGCCTAGAAGATTTGAATCATAGGCTAAGTTGATTATGTTCACTAACAAATTCAATTAATCTATTGCTACTTATGGAAATTACTAGGACTATTACGTATCACAAGTTCATTCCTAGTAATTGAACTAGAAATTGCTCTTAGGATAGCTAATCCTAAGCATTAATCCCTAATTTAGGACATTTTTATAGAAATTCAATCCTAACCTAAATCACAAAGTCCAATTATATTCCTAGTCAATTCTCATATTTATTAAAGCAAAATCCATTATTAACTTCCAACCCAAACACACACTAGCCTAGTATCACAAAAATAACACATAATACAAACTAAAAATATAGAAAATAAATCATAAACATAGAAATAATAACACAAATAATGAAAATACTCTTAAAAATAAAAGAAACAACACTTATATTAATAAAAAACAAAAGTTCTAAACAATATTTAAGTAAAAAGACATTAAGCAAAAAATAAACCAACACAAATGAAAATAAAAGAAAATTACAGAAAATATTAAGAGATGTTAGGTCTAGAATAAGGAATACACAAAGAATAAACAAGAAAAACAAAAAAAGAAGTAAAACTAAACTAGAAAATGGAAAAAGAAAGAAAATAGTACCCTAAATTCTAAGGAAGACAATTGAACAAGAAGCAAAATAGGGCCTCTCCCTTTTGAATCATGGAGGCCGAATATATATGCCTTGTGTCTAAGGTTTTTAGTGGTTTGATGGAGTGATGTCGTTTTTGTTCCACTCTTTTCAAACCTTTATTTTGCTCTACTGCATTAAGGCATGTTAAGTTTAACTAAACTCTCTCTTGGAATGGGTGTCTGACCACTGTTAACCATTGTTTTGTCCTTTCATGTGAAGCCTGACAAAATTATCTTGTTAAAGTTTCCTTTTTAAAAAATTTTCATGTTTTATGAGCGGAAAGTTCTCACCGGGGGAACTTTGGTCTTTGAACTGGCCTTGGCTTTGTCAGTACATTGGGAAGCGTGAATTTCCTAGTTATGGAAGCTTACTCCTTCCATGCTTAAGCCTCCTCTCCTTTGTAAATTGCTAAACTTTTTTAGCCAAGATCTTTTTCTTTCTTTCTTTTTCAAAATTGATTTAAATTTGGCTTTTGGCTTCATTTGAGTCCATTTTCTTTAATTTTGCTCCAAACTTTGTTAAACTTCTTCCTTTCCAATATGTATTTGAGTTCAAACCTTAAACTTGCATATAAACATAAAATGAACACAAATTGAGCATTGAAACACCAAAATAGGATTGAAATCGCATTGAAACTCTTAAGAAAATATAAGATATTTCAATCCTATCATATGAATGCAACATGAATAATTTGATCTTATTAAACACCTTAAGATGACTAAGATAAGATTACAATAAAAATTACAACATATAACATATTAAAATACAATCTTGGTCTTGTAACTTAGGCCTTTTACCTTTGTTTTTCATAAATTCCATTTAAACTCCTAAATTCCAAATTTTATATCTTAAACTTTTTTCCTTTAAGTCTTTCTTTTCAAAATTGATATTATTTTATCATCATGAAAACCTAGGTGAAACCATCCTTGGTTCAGTAATCTCGTATTTGTTGATGATAACTGTTGCGTTGGTTAGGTGACTTTAAAACTTTAAATGATTTTGAAATGATTTTACTTCGAAAACCAAGGAAATAAAGGCAAGTGCACCCATTGCAAAAGTAATATATTGGAGTAAATTTTAGACTCTAAATGTCGATCCCACTAGAAAAAAGTTGGTTAATTACTAGGTTGATCAAATTACAATTATTTAGGAAAAAATCTAGACAATTTGATTAAAAACCTGAAAATTGCTTAAACTAGACTACATTGGCATAAAAACTTCATAAATTATTTTTATTTGCTTCTAAAAAATTCTAAAAATTAACTTTGTGTAAATTAACTAAGATTAGATGATTGATGATTTAATAGATCTTTAAAACACATTTAAGGTATGCTATGGTTAAGACTTTTCTTTTTCTCCATTTAATCTTGTCTAAAGTTTGGTTATGCTTTAAAATCAAGTAAATGGGCTTTAAATTCAAGAAGGT